>JAQNDB010001738.1:0-45176 GCA_029204045.2 Tillandsia leiboldiana | reverse complement strand
ATAATACTGGGCTTAAGCATTTTGGGCTGTGATTTGGGCCCACAAGTTATTATGCTAGTGGGCCGGGTCGTTACATGAACACCAGAATGGCCCCCACACAGCGCCACTAATGAACCGCAACTCAACTCTCAAAAGCCCTTCTGCTCCGGTATCCGCCACCACAGTGGCGTCAGTCGGGGTTATACTTGGATGCTCAACAAATTCATGGTAGCTCTACAGACCAAGTGGGAGGTATCACTACATAACTCACAACCCATCTCCCACTACTGACTAGGTAAAATCGGGCATGTTACCAATCTCATCATCGGCTCGTCAAGCTCGCTGGCACTATCCGGTCCAAAAGCTCCTCACCCCAACAATACCGTCGGTCTCGGCCATCTTAAATAGCATCCACTTTGGCCGAATTTCCACCGCCGCCCCTTCGTCTAGAATAAGTAATCCAGGAAGATATTGGGTCTCGCGAAGCTAAAACTTGCACCACAACGACTTGGCAAAAAGCTTCTTCCCCACAAGACTTGTCCACACCATATACAAATGCTGCACAAGCTCTAAATCACTCAGGAAGGGGGTAAAACCCAAATATTCCTGGAGGATGCCGCTCATCAACCCCGTTCAAGGCCACTGAAACACAGAATTCCTCAATCTTAAAGGCAACAAGGCACTATTCATTTTCATTGCTTCACTGTACTCGTAATGCCTGTGCTAGCGTCTCTTGAACGCCATCTGGCGAAACACTCAACTGAAAATCCAAACTTGTGCAGGCATACATCTAGACCGACTGCCGGGGCAAGAACTCCATCAAAGGCCCTAAAAATACCTGGACCTGACTGGGTTCCAATCACAAAGGGCTCTCACCGTCGTGTATCAACGACGTGGACACTAGGTCAAACATACCCTCCATCCATCAAATTCCACACACCTAAGACATCAACTCTCGCAGCTCTAAAGGCGATATCCAACGAGGTGCTTTGAAGTTCGCGCGGTTTCCAAAACCCGTTATTCACACTCTTAATCTCCCTTCCGGCGGCATAAATCATCGGCTCAAATGGCCTCACGCCCGGGATTTCGCAGCAATAGAAATATCCTTTGGTCCCGGTGCCCACATAAGCTCCTCTCACACATGTCGCTAAACCCTGTTTGCTCGAACAATCTCCCCATAACAACCTCCTTTGTCCTGCTCGCAAAGTCACAATCAGCACCCTCTCTTCACTTAACCATCCAGTGGTGCCGTGCCAACCAATCCCAAGCACTGGGTCAAAAACATCGACCTGCCACCCATATCAAAAGGTTTGGCCGGTATAACTCATGGTCTCAACCACACTGAACATAATCCACAACCTCCTTCACATGCCAACCGATGTTCCCTGTACCTCTAGTGCACGTGGTAATAACTCTGCCTCTAGTCCCTGCCGGAAAGCAAATGCACTAACTCCGACTGCTGTGATGAAATCACCCTCAACAACCCGATCCACTGCCGTGGCGCCCTCCAACCAGTCGGCACAAACTCATCCACAAACGATGCAAGCGGTTGTCGCTAGTCCACCAGAAATATCCATCAATCACAAGGGAGCACGACCTCTGTCTCTGCTCACGCTGAGGCAACAGATACGATCCTCCGCAGACAACAAAACCAAGCTACCGTTGCGCTATACTCTGACATAGACACTGATACGCCATCGTGGGTCCCACCCATCCCCAACATCTCAGAATCCATCATTGCAACCGTCAGAAGACAAAACACCATTAATCCATGCAATTCCCTATACACTTATCCTTACTAAGCTCACCCCTCAATCCCATATAATACATTCAAAATATGTAAGATATAAATCACAAAGGGTAGAATTCCCTTGGGTAAGCTTTACATTACCATCCACAAGGATATCCACCACCCAGGAAAGCAAAACGAAAATGCCTCTGCCTGCCGATCTGTCCTCCCATCACCTAGCGCCAAGCGCCTCCCTCCAGAACTCGCGCTCTGCGGCAGATCCCCTCCAAGGACTGCAGTGTCCAGCTCCAAACACAATGCCTCTCCGACAGGCATCCACAGTCCAAAACCCGAACAGGAGGGATCGAAAAGAAACTAACGAGTATCCTGGCGCAATCCACTCCCAATCTCACTTATCCTATGTGCCTCGTCCCTCGAACCTGGAGCGCCAGTTTCAACAACTGCATAAACTCTCTAGCACAGGGAGGCTCTCAATTGATCACTCCATCACCCCCAACCACGACTCTGCCTCCAAAGCCTCCAAGCTCAATCTTACGAGTCGGGGTGGTTCATCTGCCCAATCTGGCTCACTTAATCAAACATGCTCCACACTCCTCTGCCTGTCAAACCATCCACCCTAACCTCAGCGCCTTGGCACTAACATTGGCACGGAGGGGGCCACTCGCTCTATTGCACTACAAAATCCCTGCCGCTGAGGATACTACATCCTGGTGGTCTCAGAAGAAAAGTACTGTCGGGCCGCCCACTGCTCTGACAACTGCGTCACCAAACTAGCTGCTCACTCTGCCGCTGATATACCTCTGACAATCCTGTTCATCTGGGTCCGAAGTTCTCTGACCTCAATCCGGGTATCCGGCCCAAAACCAACCGCTCAAGCTCAACTGCCATACAGGATGCACAAGGGTCCCAACCCAGCGTCGGGGAGACACCGCTCACCACGACGAAACCACAAATCAACACACAACAACGCTCGACCCAATCCAGCGAAAGTCTAGAGCATGTCACCCATTCCACGCGTTATGTTGTCTGCAGCCAACATAACTACTTAGGAGAATAAACATGCCAATCACTCATCCCGTCCCTCGGGAGAGTGTAAAACTCAATCAGGACTCTCGCTACAAATCACGACTCTCACGAAGTCATCCTAGGGACCAACCACAAGTCCTAGGGTTTCTAAGTCCACCATGACCTACAACCTAGGCTCTGATACCACCTAATCTGTCACGCCCCGGGTCGAAACTGCGACCCGGGCTCGCCAACAGATCCGCCACCTATGCAAACCCGCATAGGCGAAGCGTCCTACCTGCAAAAAGAGCTACAGCTAACAGATATCAGAGCTAAAAGATAAAACTGCTATAGAAATAAAATCAACACTGTACAACTGAAGATAAACAACAAGGTCCATCTCCCAAAAATGATAATCATACAATAACCTCGAGTACAAACTCATAGCTCAACAGGGAGATATCTCAATAAAACATCAGTGTACCAGCTCTCAATACATCATATCCTCACTACATCAGTCTCTCAAAAGAGGAAATAAATACTAATCTACTGACTACACTGAAGATCTCCTCAAAGGGGGGTACCGCTACTCTCCAATGGGTCAGGATCTAGCTCGCTACTCCCTCACCGCGAACAGCAACCGCAGAACGGCAACACACACCCGCCAAGACTCTGCAAAACAAGGAAAGAAAGGACAAAAGGGGGAAAAACCCCAACGGGCGTGAGAACTACGCAAAAAGGGAGTTCTCAGTGGGTATCGCCACTAGGCCCGACGATCTGCCCACCAAGACCACTAGAGGCAAAAGATAACTAATGCAGTAAAACTTAAAGAAGAAGCTGAAGACACTCTACAGCTACCATGCCTCTATCTGAATGCTCAAATGGGGAAACTCTGATAAATATATGCAACACTCGCACACGAGGTGCTCAATCGACCCAATCGAGCTGACTGCCACATCGGGTCCAGTCAAACCTGCGCCCACCTACAACCACCTCCCGCTGACGGGCAGGAATTACGTAGGGCGTCCAAACGGACTAACTCGCTATTGAGTAGTGGCTCATGCAGGCTATAGTCATAATCCATGCTCTCTCTCTCAGAACGGATAGACTCAAGATGCTCAACCTCTCACACAATGGTCAAAGAACTCACAACGACCACGGGACCACCGTCAAACCCCGAACGGTTCCCAACAATACCAGCACTGGTCTAAACACAGCTACTAGACTCCACTCGGTCCCCCAGGCACGAGTGTAACAAAAAGTATCTGCCTGAATAAACCCAATCGATAGACCAGTAATCACTGGTACTGTACTGCTGCTCTGCTGTCGAACTCCAGATCTCAATCGCGGATACAGACCGACTTCGGACCGGTACGGTCGCATCCCAAAGTAAGTAACAGATCGGCATCGAACCGTCCGATCGCACACAAAAGTAAGTAACAGACTGCATCGATCCGTCCAGTCGCACACTCCGGAGTGGCACTCGAGGGGAGCGACCCACACGAGTAAAGTAAACTCTGTCATCAGTATCACAAGTATCTCTGTATCGAGTATCACTGTATAGCAGGACTGATCACGACTATGATCAAAGTGGAAAAAACTCGTCCACTAAAGGGACCCCGATCCCTACACGGATACAACAGTAAATGATAAGTGGAAACTCCATCCACTAGAGGAAAGTCTAATACCCAATCTGATACGTCAATAAATATCCGGTCAACCGCCCAATATCCGCGGTTGCCGCAATACCCTGCCGTCCATAACCAAAGTACTATAACCGACCTCCGGTCAACCGCCCAAAGTCCGCGGTCACCGCCAAAACCCTGCCAGCCGCAATCCAGCACAACCCGTCCCTGTTACCAATGTCCCTGCTATACTACCCCAGACCCTGCTCGCACCCGAGCAACACAGACCGCCTGACTAACAAGAAGGAGAAAGGAATAACATGGTTTCTCCTAAGTCAAGTTCCAATATGTAGTGCAGCAGTAAAAGATGGCCTAACTATATGTCCATACACATATGTCCATACAAGCATGCATTTGTCCTCAAGAAGAATAAAGAAAATAAACCTCATGCCAGAATTAGCAATGACCATACTGTCCATGATTTTCGATCCATAATCACTCCTTGGAGTAGAACCTGCATATAACTACATAATCCTATCCCATTGTATAAACCAGCCTCATAAAAGGGTTATATGCTAACATGGCATGATAATTAATCATATAGGATAACCTTGCCTTAGGTAAGCTTCCATTAATCATCAACATAAATGTCTGATTAATACCATTGTCATAATATGAATAATTAACTTGCAATTCCCATAAATCAACATTGTTAAGCTTACCAATCAATCCCAGGTATTGTACCCTACACCTGCATGCAATTCTAACATATAGAGTTAGAGAACCGTCCACCGGTTCTCGGAACAAAGCACCCACCTGAAAAGCTGACTGTCCAAAGCCCAACAGCTAAAACACCAGATAACTCTAATCCCTTGCTCCAATAAGTTCAGCACACCCGTAATTCTCCTGGCACAATACAAAGTCCACTATTACACATACATTCCAAAATCTGCTCTCACACACACATACAACAACAGTCCCAGAAATGCTTAATTTTCACCTGCAGCAAGAGCCCCGAATGTCACGCCCCGGGGTCGAAACTGCGACCCGGGCTCGCTAACAGATCCGCCATCTGTACGGAAACTGCCGTCAGACGAAGCGTCTAGCCTGCAAAAGACAAAACTACAGCTACACAGATATCAGAGCGGATAAAAAGCTGTACTATAAAATTTTTCTCAACTACAAAGTTGCTACAACACATAGCCTATCTCCCAAAATCAGGCGATACAAATAGAAGTCCTCCTTTACAACATCTACGAATCCAAATGGGAGATAGCTAACAAGGAAACATAACCCACTCCCACAATCCGGGATGGTACATCTACCTCTCTCTAAAGTAACAATGCTGGTAGGGAACTATCGCGTGACTCCCTGCCCTCGGTCCGTCCAATCAAGCCAGCAGGAACGGAAGAAAGCCTCAGCAACCTGTCACCGACAGAGGGTGTGAGAACTACATCCTACAGTAGTTCTCAGTGGGTACCGTCTCCAAGAACCACGGTCTGCCCACTAAGTCTACCAGAGGCATAAGATAGAGAAAAGACTGATGATAAATATAAATAAGCTGGAAAAGAATCTACAGCTATCATGCCTCTATCTACTATGCTCAATAAGAAGAGACTATGGATGATGGTATGCAGTCACTCACTGCTGACAATATGCCACAAGTACTAAGCCCAAGACGCTCTACTATGACACATGCTACGCCATCACTCTCTCAGTGCATCCCCAATCTCAGCGACTGCCCACAGGGTCCAGTCGAGTCAAGCCTGCGCCCCCTGGTGTATCAACCAGGGTGTCCCAACGGACAAACTCGATATCTCACACAGTGACCCCATGGTAGCACGGCCAGGGGTATCAAGCGACCACTAGTATATGAACTAGGCGCATCATCGCAACCTCGTCAGGCTCGGTAACATCATCGCAGCCTCATCAGGCTCGGAATCATCAACGCACCCGGGGCGTGGTTCGAGGGGTGCGACCCCACCGAACTCAAGTATCTCATCAGTATCACTGTCTCACAAGTGGCTCCTGCAGGCTGTGGTCCTCGATCAAACAGATCGGTATCTCGATGCTCAAAGCACAAACTCAGTCGGAGAACCCTCCACGACACAATCTCACAACACAGACCCACTCAACGAAGGTACTACACAGCTGGGACCACCGTCTCTCCCAACGGCTCCCTACAACACCTCACTGAACTCAACACTCAACTCACGGCCGGAGCTACTCCACGGCCAGATCTACGAATGGTCCGAAACCCCGGGAGACTAACATCTACGTCCCCAAGAGAGAAAGCAGCCCTTAGAACCCAGATCACTCGAATCCGCTCGGGTGGATAAGTTTATAAGAAACCATGTCATTTATTTCAGAAAACCATTCGATCTGAGAGAAATCCATCTTTTTAATGATTTTTAGTCTCTTTTAGGAAAACCCTTTGAAATCAAGTTTTATGCCCAAGCCTCGAAGAGCTGATGCCTTCGTCCCAACAGACGAGAACATACTCAGACAACCTTGCGAGGCTTGGAAGAAATATTGGCTGACTAAAATCATGTATTCATCCGAAAAGGTTCTGGGTTCAAGGTCCTGCTAACACACGTGCACCACGATCCCAACCTGGTGGTGACGAGAAGAACAGCGGAAAGGAAAACCCCCGGGACCACCGTTTATCTGAAACGGTTCCCCAAAATGCTAACACTGGCCTAACCCAGCCACCAGACCCCACTCGGCCCCCCGGGCCCGAGTGCAACACCCGTCCCACAACACTCTGACCACTCAGCCCCTACCCGGCGAGGAAACTCTAAGTCCCGAAGGATATGAAAAGTGCGGGATGTCTAAAGCATAAGGAACCTAGCCCAATTTAAGGTTCACAAATGGTCTGGTCAAACTCATGCACATATGACGGGGGTGCTAGTTAAGTTCCAAGAAAACACTTAAACTAGCATACAATCCTATCACAATAGAATTAGAAGGAAGTCCGTAGACTTGGAGAGAAAATCAACCCACCTCAGAAGCCACCAATTGCTCGTCGACACTTGCAATTGGCCCAGCGGCTTACCTGGCCTCCAAGGGGTCCGCACGCAACACGAAGCCCGATGCCAGAATCCGCACGCGAACGGAGCACGCGGCGACCAACCACACGACCGCGCGCTCCGCGGAAGCTAAAACCGCACCGCAAGCTGCCAGAAGCGAAGAAATCGCAAAATCAATCAAAAGGTCAAAACCGAGCATCCGACGGCGAAAAAACAGCCTCCGTCGGCGAAAACAGCCTCCGTCAGCGAAAAAATAGCGCCCGACGGTGAAAAACAGCCCGTCGGCGAAAACTAGCGCCCGACGGCGAAAACAGCTCCGTCGGCGCAAAAACTGCTCAAAAACAGCTTGCGAAAAACCAGCGAAAACTGCGCAAACCGCTCGCGAAATCTGCTCGAAAAACGCGCTAAACCGCTCGCAAACTGCTCGCGAAAAACGGCGGAAACCTGCGCGAAAACCTGCGCGAAACTGCGCGAAATCTGCGAGCGAAAACAGCGAAACCGCTTGCGAAACTGCTCGCAACCTGCTCGCGAAAAACGGCGAAAACCTGCGCAAAAACAGCGAGCGAAAACAGCGAAACCGCTTGCGAAACTGCTCGCAACCTGCTCGCGAAAAACGGCGAAAACCTGCGCAAAACAGCAAGCGAAAACAGCGAAACCGCTTGCGAAACTGCTCGCAACCTGCTCGCGAAAAAACGGCGAAAACCTGCGCAAAACAGCGAGCGGAAAACAGCGGCCGACGGCGACCCACGGGCTCCGACGGCGAAAACACGGCGTCGGCACGCAAACCGAGGAGTCGCCCGCCGTCCGGGAGCACGCCGAGCGGCGAAAACCCCAGCCGCGCGACGAGGGAGGCCCGCCGCACGGCGCCACACCAAGCAGCGCCGCGCAGCGACCCGCTGCGCGGTGCCGGAGCGCGCCGCGCAGCGCCCTGCGGCGCTGCGCGCGGCGCCCAGCGGCGCTGCGCGCGGTCGCGCGCCCGCGCGGCCCGCAGGCCCGCGCGCGGCCCTGCCGCGCGCCCCTGCGCGCGGCCAGGAGGTGCCGCGCGCACGCGCGCGGCCCTGCCACGCGCCCCAGCGCGCGGCCCTGCCGCGCGCGCCTGCGCGCGGCCAAGAGGTGCCGCGCGCACCTGCGCGCGGCCCTGCCGCGCGCCCCTGCGCGCGGCCCTGCCGCGCGCGCCTGCGCGGCGGCAAGAGGTGCCGCGCGCACCTGCGCGCGGCCCTGCCGCGCGCCCCTGCGCGCGGCCAGGAGGTGCCGCGCGCGCCTGCGCGCGGCCCTGCCGCGCCCCTGCGCGCGGCCAAGAGGTGCCGCTCTGCCGCGCGCCCCTGCGCGCGGCCCTGCCGCGCGCCCCTGCGCGCGGCCAGGAGGTGCCGCGCGCACCTGCGCGCGGCCCGGCAGCGCCGCGTGCCGCTCTTTGCTGCACGCGGCGCCGCGCCCAGCGGCAAGTCGCCGCAGGGTGCTGCCAACAGCAGCACCCTGGCGCCGCGCGTGCGCCGTTGCGCGCGCGCGCGGCCGGCGGCGACGGCAAATCCAAGAATTTCCGAAAAAACCCCAATAATCTGAAAAATCCCAAAAAATCCGATTTTAGCAATTTAAAACCCAATTACAAATTCCTCAAAGCTCAAAAACTCCAAAAACTGCATAAACCTCCGAAAAACCCAAAAGTCAGAATTTTGCTTACCTCGTTGCCGCTCGCCGCACGCCCACGAGCTCCACGCGGCCTCCAACGGCGAGTCCAAAAAATCCAAGATCACCCTGCAAACCCCTTTTCCTTCTTTTCTTTTTCCTTTTCCTCTCTTTTCTTTTCCTTTCTTTCTTTCTTCCTTTTTCTTTCTTCTCTCTGCTGAAGAGGAGGGGCTGGGGCCTTTTTATAAAGCAAAAGGCTTTATAATTAATTAACTAATTAATTAATTCCAATAATCCAACTCCAACTCACTTTTTGCCTTCGGGCTCTCCGCCGCTGCCCGGAACTTCCCGAACTCCGCTGTAAATCGAAAATACACGCGCTCACAGCTTTTTCTCTTCAAAAAGCTCATCCGTTGAGTCGGGGTGCTCAAATCAAATACCGGCTCCAAAACTGCCAGTTCCGACTCACTTTTTGCCTCCGGGTCCTCCGCGTCAGTCCGGAACCTCCCAAACCTCGCTGTAAATCAAAAGTACATGTGTCCACAGCTTTTTCTCCTCAAAAAGCTTATCCGTTGAGTCGGGGTGCTCAAATCAAATACCGGCTCCAAAACTGCCAGTTCCGACTCACTTTTTGCCTCCGGGTCCTCCGCGTCAGTCCGGAACCTCCCGAACCTCGCTGTAATCTGAAAGTACACCTGTTCCAAGTGTTCCCGGATTTCTGGCACTCCGCGGTGAAGTCGGAAATTCCCAATCTCATCCTCAATCGGCCTACAAAGCCCGGAAAAACCCCGAATCGAGCTGGAGCTTCCGCGTTGATCCGAATCAACCCGGCATCCACTGTAAACTCAAATGCAACATGCCCAAGGCAATTCTCTGCTCCAAGCCATCTGTGTGGTCGGCGCGCTATCCAAAGTCCCGGTACTCTACATTCTCCCCTCCTTCAAAAGGTTTCGTCCTCGAAACCAAAACACACACCCTACCACAAGAAACCCACATCAAGAATAGCATCAACTCCAACTCTCTCTCAATTGAAAAGCAGCCGAAAATAGCGAAAAGTCCAAAATTTCCAAAGGACCGATGCCTTCGCCCCGATCAAAACAAGAACAGGTTCCAGCATCGCCTCCATCTCTGGAGTAGTCCTTCAAAATTTTTCGCTCCGCCCGCTATTTTCGGTGATAAAACGGGAAAACAAGGAGAGAGAGATGTTGAAGTTGTCCCTGCTGTGGCCGCAACCCAAAACCACAGTCCACCAACTCAACCAAGTAGGGGTGCAAAACTCTGATCTCAACCACAAGGAAAGGAAGTCATACCAAGTACCAAGCGATCCGCTAACCTGGCGCCCACCAATCGGCAACCCAAACTCATCCTCTCGGCTCTCAGGTGGTCGCTCTAACTCAACATACTGGCACCACCGAACCTTCACCGGGTAAAACCAACCGTAAATTCCATAACTTCACAAGTAAGAATCTCTTCGGTTGCTTCTGATAGCTCAAATCCTTGTTCGACTCCAACGAAGAAAAGCCGATAAAGTGCGAGGATTCAATTACACTTCTTCCTATCAGACGAAAATCACGGTCCAAACTCCCCGCGTAACCTCAAGTCTATAAACATAAACCTCTGCGGCTGGTGGCCTCCAAAAATCGAAGTCTCCAAAAAGGCAAAAAGATCCTCCGTTGTTCCTTAGCAACCAAAACAATCACGTTCCGCAGGTACATCTCTCGATTAGGCAACCAACATCTCCCCTCTTGGAGTTGCTGCACAATCCTCCAGTGATCTTGAAGCTCTAAGCCACTTCGGAAACAAATCCAAATGTCCACGACGGGTCCGGCTGCTAACCCGTTCAAACACAGCTGGAGAACTCGATTCTTCAAATACTAACAATCGAGGCCTCAGTCGATCCACCTGACCGCAAGGCAAGCTTAGAAAGCCCCTACCGGGTTCTGAACACTAACCGGGCACAGCCCCGGCTGCAAGGTTCCATAACCGTGCCGACCACTATCTTGGTCTCCAATCCACTATCCCGAAATCAGGCAATACTGGAAGACTCTCTCTCTGGAATTGGTCTCTCGATCTCCGTCCCTCCTGGACGTGATCAGTGATCCTCGGTCAATCCATCGCACATGCCCAATCGCTGCATCTACGGTCGGCACTCGCCGAGAATACACAATGAGATAGATATCCAGGTGCAGTCCCCTCTCAACAATCCACCTCAAAACCTCATCCTGGGTGACAAGGGGCCCACTGCTCAACCATCGCGGAAACTCGCTCTCGGTGGTCCAACAGGACGAACCCGACGCCACCAACTTTCGGCGTCCCTAACCAAAGGCGCAAGATCAAGCGCCCTGAAGCTTCTCCTGGATGAACAATCCTTGAACAGCTTTTCCATAGCAGCGATCCAGTTCTCGGCCTCCCAAGGCCCCCAACTTAAATCCCAAAATCTGCAGGGAATGAGACTGGATGAAGTAGAATAACCGGTTGGCAACCTCTCGCTGCTCCTGCACCGTCAGTGGTGCGACCAGGGTCGAAATCGACAACGTCGCGGCGGGAGTACTACTGGCGATACCCCGGGAGATGCTGTCACGCCCCGGGGTCGAAACTGCGACCCGGGCTCGCCAACAGATCCGCCACCTATGCCAAACCCGCATAGGCGAAGCGTCCTACCTGCAAAAAGAACTACAGCTAACAGATATCAGAGCTAAAAGATAAAACTGCTGTAGAATAAAATCAACCACTGTACAACTGAAGATAAAACAACAAGGTCCATCTCCCAAAAATGATAATCATACATTAACCTCGAGTACAAAACTCATAGCTCAACAGGGAGATATCTCAAATAAAACATCAGTGTACAAGCTCTCAATACATCATATCCTCACTACATCAGTCTCTCAAAAGAGGAAAATAAATACCAATCTACCGACTATACTGAAGATCTCCTCCAAAGGGGGTACTGCTACTCTCCAAAGATGGGTCTGGATCTAGCTCGCTACTCCCTCACCACGCACAGCAACCACAGAACGGCAACACCCGCCAAGACTCTGCAAAACAAAGAGGAGAAAGGACAAAAGGGGGAAAACCCCCAACGGGCGTGAGAACTACTCAATAAGGGAGTTCTCAGTGGGTATCGCCACAAGGCCCGACGATCTGCCCACCAAGACTACTAGAGGCAAAAGATAACCGATGCAGTAAAACTGAAAGAAGAAGCTGGAAACACTCTACAGCTACCATGCCTCTATCCAAATGCTCAAATGGGGAAACTCTGATGAAGATATGCAACACTAGCACACGAGGTGCTCAATTGACCCAATCGAGCTGACTGCCACATCGGGTCCAGTCAAACCTGCGCCCACCTACAACCACCTCCCGCTGACGGGCAGGAATTACGTAGGGCGTCCAAACGGACTAACTCGCTATTGAGTAGTGGCTCATGCAGGCTATAGTCATAATCCATGCTCTCTCTCTCAGAACGGATAGACTCAAGATGCTCAACCTCTCACACAATGGTCAAAGAACTCACAACGACCACGGGACCACCGTCAAACCCCGAACGGTTCCCAACAATACAAGCACTGGTCTAAACAAAGCTACTAGACTCCACTCGGTCCCCCAGGCACGAGTGTAACAAAAAGTATCTGCCTGAATAAACCCAATCGATAGACCAGTAATCACTGGTACTGCCTGCTCTGCTGTCGAACTCAAGAACCCTGCCTGGTGCCCGGCGCTCACACCGTGGAAAGCCTACTCCGGAGTGGCACTCGAGGGGAGCGACCCACACGAGTAAAGTATCACTGTATCAAGCATCACTGTATCGAGTATCTCTGTAACCACTGTCTCATAATAGCAGGACTGGGTCAAGACTATGATCAAAGTGGGAAACTCCGTCCACTAACAAAACCCCGATCTGATGCAATAGTACTCAAAAAGTGGGAAACACCATCCACTAGAACAAATCTGATACCCAATCTGATGCAATAGTCAACATCCGGTCAACCGCCCAAAGTCCGCGGTCACCGCAATAATCCACAACCCACAATTGGGTAAATTAATCAAGATCCGGTCAACCGCCTACTGTCCGCGGTTGCCGCAATAACCCACAATCCACAATTGGGTAAATTAATCAAGATCCGGTCAACCGCCTACTGTCCGCGGTTGCCGCAATAACCCACAATCCAACATCAAGCACACCCTGTCTCTGACCCTAAGGTCCCAGCTACACTATCCCAAACCTCTGCTCGAACCCGAGCAACATGACTCAAAAGTCTAAATAAAAAGGAGAAAGAAAGCAATCATGGTTTCTCCTAAGTCAAATTCCAATATGTAGTGCAGCAGTAAAAGATGGCCTAACTATATGTCCATACACATATGTCCATACAAGCATGCATTTGTCCTCTAAAAGAATAAAGAAAATAAACCTCATGCCAAAATTATCAATGACCATACCTGTCCATAATTCTCAATCCATAATGGCTCCTCAGAGTAGAACCTGCACATAACTACATAATCCTATCCCAATGCATAAACCATCCTCATAAAAGGTTATGTGCTAATATGGCATGATAATTAATCATATAGGGTATCCTTGCCTTAGATAAGCTTTCACTAATCATCAACATGACTATTTGATTAATACCATTGTCGTACTATGAATAATTCACTTGCAATTTCCATAAAATCCTCATTGTTAAACTTACCGATCAATCCCAGCTATTGTACCATTCACCTGCATGCAATGCTAACATATGAAAATTTAGAGAACCGTCCACCGGTTCCGGGAATAAGGCACCCACCTGAAAAGCTGACTGTCCAAAGCCCAACAGCTGAAAACACCAAATAACTCTAATCCCTTGCTCCAATAAGTTCAGCACACCCGTAACACTCCTGGCACAATACAAAGTCCACTAATTACACTAGGCTCCCAAATATAGCACTTAAAACCACATACCACCTCGAATTCTGAACTGTTAAATTATCACCTGCAGATAGTGCCCAGAAAATTCCAATAAAAATATCACAGCAATCCTTGCGTCGATATCTTCGAAACGGTACCTTGCACGCCCAAATCGGAGTTCGGTAAGTCAAGATAAAAATTCGGCAAGGGGGTACACTCATACAAAAATCTGTATTAAAACTGTACACTATTCACTGAGAAAACAGTAATTTTCACCTCTGATGAAATCTCAGAAAAATCCAAGAAAAATACTAGCGAGTTCCTTGCGATCTGTAGATTAAAAAGTTGTATAAGATCGTTTACGGCTGACGCTTGTGCGCAAAGATATGGCCAAAACACCTCGATGCTGTCCCACAAAGCCAAACAGAAAAAGGGTCACAGTGTTGCCTCGGAATCCGTGCCAAAAACTCGCAACGGGAAAGCGCGATCAATACGAAAGATGAAGCCCTACCTCTAAGGAGTCTGTCGGCGCAAGAATCACAGAAAAGGGAGCTCGGGGTAGCCCAGGGGAGCCAAAACACTGTCGCTGCGCCGAAGAAGAACACTAGAAAGCAACATCGCGCCGCACCGTAAAATGGGGAACCTCGGGATTCGTGCCCCCAAAAATCCCAAAACTCTGCAGGAAGATCAAGCACTTAGAGGTGAAAAACTTAGCTTAAGGGAGCTTGGGCAGAGGAGGTGTGGTTTGGGAGAAAAAGCCCCAAAACAGAGGCTCGGGCTGCCTTTAAATAGGCTGAGGAAAACAATTGGGATAATTCCCATTAAGTCCGAATTTTCGGGCGCCCGGAAATTTCCGGGCGCGCACAGTGCGGCCCGGCCCACCACTTTCGGGCGCGCACAGTGCGGCCCGGTCCACCACACAGTCCAGTCCACTACTTCCCCGGGCCCCCACTGCACCCGGTGCACCTGCGCCCGCGAATGGCGACGCGACACGTGGCCCGGCAACCCGTGCACCACGCACGTCGCGCCGTGGACCGCGCACGTCGCGGCTGACCCGGGCCGTACGGCCACCTGCCCCGCCGTACGGCCACCCGCCCCGGTCACCCACTCCACTGGTTGCGTGGACCGGGAGCACAACACCGAACCAATCACCTCACGCCACGTGTCCACCCGGTCTACCGTGCACCCGGGCCCAATTTCAGTGGACCGCGCCTGCTGAACCGGCCAACCGGAGAGCGCCACGTGGCCCGCCCCCGGTGCACGACCTCCGCGGTGGACCGCGCGCCTGCCCGCGCGCTCAGCCGCCTGCCCGCGCCCTCAGCCGCCTGCCCGCGGCCGCCAAACGCCTGCCCGAGGCTGCGCCGCCGCCCGCCGACGCTGCCCGCCTCCGCCGGCCGCCGCCGGCGATCGCCGAAAATACTGTTCCGGCATGAACAGTACCCGCAAGCTCAAAAACAGTAAGTAAATAGCCCATCTTGACCGTTTTCGCGCGCTGATTCCAAATCCGGCGTCCATTTTGCCAAATTCCAATCCTATAATTTGCCGCAGGCTCCCGGAAAGGTATTTTTAATCCGAATTCCGCGCCGAGCCTAAATTTGATATCCACTCCTCGCGTAAACTGTTCTAAACATCCGATGGGGTCCCCCGATTACCTACGAGATCCATTTTAAGCCCCGAGTCCATCTCTTGTGTCCAAACTGGCGCGCGAACACCGCCGACATGCCACGTAGGCTTCCAGAAGCTGCTGGTCACACTGTAGAAGCCCTGCAAAGATCCGGGTCACCACATCCTCCCCCACTAGAAGAAAGTTTCGTCCTCGAAACTAAGGCAACTCCCAAGGAGTCCCAGAAACCAGGGGTCAATACTCAACACCGCCGTCTCCAGCTCCCAAGTCACCTATCACTCCCCGTGATTACTCCTCAGCAACAACAACAGCAACAACCAGTACGGCATAGCCCGATTGCGCAATTCCCTCACCTCACGAGTCGGAATTCGCAACGGCGTCCCTCGTACTCCAAACTCTCACAGACCCCAAAAGGAACGAGTCAAACACGGGCGAGGGGTCCAAAACATGACACTCCAGAGCTGAGACGCAGAAAAACCTCAAAAACTCCAACAAAAAGCGGTGGGAAAAGGAACAAACAGCCTGAGTAACACGCTCTAAAATCACTCCCAAGAGCCAGCTCAACCAAAGCGACCCGAATCACATCCACACAAACACCTGCACAGAAAAGGGGCCCAAACAAGCAGGGGTTCACACTCGGTCGCCCTCAACACTTAACCACCTAAGTGGATTGCTCAGCCGCAGCCTCTCATCAAAAGGGATCCTCAGGGACTCAACTCAAACCCTGCACACAAGGATGGCCCCACACAGTGCCAGCTATGGAACCGTCAAACTCGACTCCCAAATAGCTCTTCTGCTCCAGGCATCCGCCACCACAGTGGCTCTGTCGGGGTGATACTGGATGCTCACAAAATCCAATGGTGGCTCTACAGCCACTACGGGAGGTATCACTATAACTCACAAATCCATCTCCCACCACTGACTAGGTTAGAATCGGCGCTGGTACCAATCTCATCACCCGGTCATCAAGCTCTGCTGGCACTATCCGGTCCAAAAACTCCTCACCCCAACAATGACCGTCGATCTCGGCCAGTCTTAAATAGCATCCACTTTGGCCGAATTTCCACCGCCGCCCCTTCGGCTAGAAGAAGTAATCTAGGAAAATATGCTCTCGAAGCTAAAACTTGCACCACAACGATATGGCAAAAAGCTTCTTCCCCACAGATCTTGTCACACCATATACAAATGCTGCACAAGCTCTAAACACTCAGGGAGGGGGTAAAACCAAAATATTCCTGGAGGATGCCGCTATCAAACCGTTCAAGGCCAACTGAAACACAGAATTCCTCAATCTAGAGGCAACAGGGCATTAGTCAATCCATTGGCTTCACTGTACTCGTAATGACCCTACTGTGTCCTGAACACCATCTAGACAATGCCCTCAGCTGAAATTCCAAATTGGCGCAGGCATCAAACAATAATTGCCGGAATATAGCTCCTTCAAGAGGTTCTAAATAATACCTGGACCTGCCTGGACTCCAATCCCAAAGGGCTCTCACCGTCGTGTATCAACGACGTGGCACTAGGTCAAACAGACCCTCTATCCAACAGATCCCTGCACCGGTGCGATCAACTCTCCCAGCTCTTACCGATAATCCAAGTGGTGCTACTGAGGTTGGCGCGGTTTCCAGAACCACGTCAACCGCAATCAAACTCTCCCTAACAGGCAGCATAATCATCAACTCGAGTGGACTCACACCCGGGATTTCGCAGCAATAGAAATATCCTTTAGTCCCGGCGCCACCATAAGCTCCTCTCACACAGTCGCTAAACCCTGTGTGCTCGAACAATCTCCCCATAACAAGCCTCCTTTGTCTGCCTCGCAAAAGTCACAATCAGTACCCTCTCTGCACTTAACCATCCAGTGGTGCCGTGCCAACCAATCCCAAGCACTGGGTCAAAACATCGAACTGCCACCCATATCAAGAGGTTTGCTGGTATAACTCATGGTCTCAACGACACTGAACAAAACCGACAAGCCTCCTTCACATGCATAACACCGATGGTATTCTGTACCTCTAGTGCACGTGGTAATAACTCTGCCTTTAGTCCATGCCGGAAAGCGAGGTACACTAACTCCGACTGCGGTGATGAAATCACACCTGCAACAACCCGATCCACTGCCGTGGCGCCCTCCAACCAGGCGGCACAAGCTCATCCACACGATGCAAGCGGTTGTCGCTTAGTCCATCAGAAAATATCCCAACAATCACAAGGGAGCACGACCTCTGTCTCTTCTCACGCTGAGGCAACAGATACGATCCTCCGCAGACAACAAAACCACGCTACCGTTGCGCTACTCTGATATAGACACTGATACTGCCATCGGGGTCCGCCCGATCCCCAACATCTCAGAAGTCCATCATTGCAACTGTCATAAGACAAAACACCATTAATCCATGCAATTCCCTATACACTTATCCTTTCTAAGCTCACCCCTCAATCCCATATGATACAATCAAAATATGCAAGTTATAAATCACAAATGGTAGAATTCCCTTGGGTAAGCTTTGCATTAACCATCCACAAGGATATCCACTACCCAGGAAAGCAAAACGAAAATGCCTCTGCCTGCCGATCTGTCCTCCATCACCTAGCGCCAAGCGCCTCCCTCCAGAACTCGCCTCTAGCGGCAGATCCCCATCCAAGGAACTGCAGTGTCCAGCTCC
Organism: Tillandsia leiboldiana; assembly: GCA_029204045.2. Taxonomy (NCBI): domain Eukaryota; kingdom Viridiplantae; phylum Streptophyta; class Magnoliopsida; order Poales; family Bromeliaceae; genus Tillandsia; species Tillandsia leiboldiana. The sequence continues at coordinate 26,984 of JAQNDB010001738.1, read as the reverse complement.
AAACACAATGCCTACTCCGACGAGGCATCCACAGTCCAAAACCCGAACATGAGGGACCGAAAAGAAACTAAAGAGTATCCTGGTGCAATCCACTCCCAATCTCACTTATCCTATGTGCCTCGTCCCTCGAAACCTGGAGCACCAGTTCAACAACTGCATAAGCTCTCTAGCACAGGGAGGCTCTCAATTGATCACTCCATCACCCCCAACCACGACTCTGCCTCCAAAGGCTCCAAGCTCAATCTTACGAGTCGGGGTGGTTCATCTGCCAAATCTGGCTCACTAAATCAAACATGCCCCACAGCTCCTCGGCTGTCAACCATCCACCCTACCTCAGTGCCTTGGCACTAAACATTGGCACGGAGGGGGCCACTCGCTCTATTGGCACTACAAAAATCCCTGCCGCTGAGGGTACTACATCCTGGTGGTCTCAGAAGAAAAGTACAGTCGGGCTGCCCACTGCTCTGACAACTGCGTCACCAAACTAGCTGCTCACACTGCCGCTGATATGTCTCTGACAATCCTGTCATCTGGGTTCGGAGTTCTCTGACCTCAATCCGGGTATCCGGCCCAAAACCAACTGCTCAAGCTCAACTGCCATGACAGGTTGCACAAAGGTCCCAAACCCAGCGTCGGGGAGACACCGCTCGCCACGACGAAACCACAAATCAGCACACAACAACGCTCGACCCAATCCAGCGAAAGTCTAGAGCATGTCACCCATTCCATAGCGTTATGTTGTCTGCAGCCAACATAACTACTTAGGAGAATAAACATGCCAATCACTCATCCCGTCCCTCGGGAGAGGTGCAAAACTCAATCAGGACTCTCGCTACAAATCACGACTCTCACGAAGTCATCCTAGGGTCCAACCACAAGCCTAGGGTTTCTAAGTCCACCATGACCTACAACCTAGGCTCTGATACCACCTAAACTGTCACGCCCCGGGGTCGAAACTGCGACCCGGGCTCGCCAACAGATCCGCCACCTATGCCAAACCCGCATAGGCGAAGCGTCCTACCTGCAAAAAGAACTACAGCTAACAGATATCAGAGCTAAAAGATAAAACTGCTGTAGAATAAAATCAACCACTGTACAACTGAAGATAAAACAACAAGGTCCATCTCCCAAAAATGATAATCATACATTAACCTCGAGTACAAAACTCATAGCTCAATAGGGAGATATCTCAAATAAAACATCAGTGTACAAGCTCTCAATACATCATATCCTCACTACATCAGTCTCTCAAAAGAGGAAAATAAATACCAATCTACCGACTATACTGAAGATCTCCTCCAAAGGGGGTACTGCTACTCTCCAAAGATGGGTCTGGATCTAGCTCGCTACTCCCTCACCACGCACAGCAACCACAGAACGGCAACACCCGCCAAGACTCTGCAAAACAAAGAGGAGAAAGGACAAAAGGGGGAAAACCCCCAACGGGCGTGAGAACTACTCAATAAGGGAGTTCTCAGTGGGTATCGCCCCAAGGCCCGACGATCTGCCCACCAAGACTACTAGAGGCAAAAGATAACCGATGCAGTAAAACTGAAAGAAGAAGCTGGAAACACTCTACAGCTACCATGCCTCTATCCAAATGCTCAAATGGGGAAACTCTGATGAAGATATGCAACACTCGCACACGAGGTGCTCAATTGACCCAATCGAGCTGACTGCCACATCGGGTCCAGTCAAACCTGCGCCCACCTACAACCACCTCCCGCTGACGGGCAGGAATTACGTAGGGCGTCCAAACGGACTAACTCGCTATTGAGTAGTGGCTCATGCAGGCTATAGTCATAATCCATGCTCTCTCTCTCAGAACGGATAGACTCAAGATGCTCAACCTCTCACACAATGGTCAAAGAACTCACAACGACCACGGGACCACCGTCAAACCCCGAACGGTTCCCAACAATACAAGCACTGGTCTAAACAAAGCTACTAGACTCCACTCGGTCCCCCAGGCACGAGTGTAACAAAAAGTATCTGCCTGAATAAACCCAATCGATAGACCAGTAATCACTGGTACTGCCTGCTCTGCTGTCGAACTCAAGAACCCTGCCTGGTGCCCGGCGCTCACACCATGGAAAGCCTACTCCGGAGTGGCACTCGAGGGGAGCGACCCACACGAGTAAAGTATCACTGTATCAAGCATCACTGTATCGAGTATCTCTGTAACCACTGTCTCATAATAGCAGGACTGGGTCAAGACTATGATCAAAGTGGGAAACTCCGTCCACTAACAAAACCCCGATCTGATGCAATAGTACTCAAAAAGTGGGAAACACCATCCACTAGAACAAATCTGATACCCAATCTGATGCAATAGTCAACATTCGGTCAACCGCCCAAAGTCCGCGGTCACCGCAATAATCCACAACCCACAATTGGGTAAATTAATCAAGATCCGGTCAACCGCCTACTGTCCGCGGTTGCCGCAATAACCCACAATCCACAATTGGGTAAATTAATCAAGATCCGGTCAACCGCCTACTGTCCGCGGTTGCCGCAATAACCCACAATCCAACATCAAGCACACCCTGTCTCTGACCCTAAGGTCCCAGCTACACTATCCCAAACCTCTGCTCGAACCCGAGCAACATGACTCAAAAGTCTAAATAAAAAGGAGAAAGAAAGCAATCATGGTTTCTCCTAAGTCAAATTCCAATATGTAGTGCAGCAGTAAAAGATGGCCTAACTATATGTCCATACACATATGTCCATACAAGCATGCATTTGTCCTCAAGAAAAATAAAGAAAATAAACCTCATGCCAAAATTATCAATGACCATACCTGTCCATAATTCTCAATCCATAATGGCTCCTCAGAGTAGAACCTGCACATAACTACATAATCCTATCCCAATGCATAAACCATCCTCATAAAAGGTTATGTGCTAATATGGCATGATAATTAATCATATAGGGTATCCTTTGTAGGTTTTTATAGGATCCACAAGGATCTAAATAGGTACTATCAAACAACTAGAGGGGGGGTGAATAGGTGTAATACTTAAAAACTCAATCTCACTGCAAAATAAAAACCAATGCGGAAAATAAAAACAGCACACCGAGATTTACGTGAAAACTCCAATCCAGGAGAAAAACCACGGGACCAACACGCAATAACAATCCAATAAGAATAGAAGAATAACAAGGTGATTACCGACTCCACGGACTCAAACCCCTCCTTCAGCTTCTTCGGACCTTGCGCTGACCGGTTGGATATCCACGCAATAACAATCCCTAAGAAAAGAAGAATAACAAGGTGATTACCGTCTCCACGGATTTAACCCCTCCTTCAATTTCTTGGACCTCGCGCTCCACCGATTTTGCACGCCCACTGCACACGTTCGAATCCACGAACGCCACTCGAATCCACGAGCACACGTTTCGAATCCACGAAACGCCTTTAGCACACCGAATCCACGATGCCACGTCGAATCCACGACGCAAACTCAGTCGATAAGAATATTGACTTCGATGGTGATCCTTTGCTTAGATTCTCAATGAGGAACCGTAGAAGAAATCTCTAAGCAAAGATTAGATCAATTCGACAAAAGATATGTTCTTGAAAGAACCATCGAATTGACCTAAAAGAGGCTATAAAGAAGAATGATGAAAACCTAGCCTCTAGGGTTGCTCTCAAGAGTTTTATAAAAAGATCGGCCGTAGCTCCCACGTTTTTGAGAAACCCTAAATGTCTATTTATAGTTTAGAAACCTTTGGAAAGAGATAAGAATAAAAAACATACCTTATCTGGAAATTTTCAGGACGGCGATCCGGATCGGATTTACTGCGATCCGGATCGTCGTAACGAGAATGACGATTCCAGAAATACCATGGTTCGGGATCCGGATCGCATTGCCCGATCCGGATCGTTCATACAAATCAGAAAACTTAACATTCGGGATCCGGATCGGAAATTGCATGGATCCGGATCGAAGTCTTGTATGAAGCAACAACCTTCGGGATCCGGATCGTTGGCTCTGATCCGGATCCTGAACAAGTCCGAACACCAGTTTTTGATTATTATGCAATTAAAAGTTCATCCAAGTGTTTCTACACTATAAGAAAGTATTCGGATCACCACAATTATTTAGTTAAACATACCTGATCCTCTTGAATACTTTCTTCTTGAGATTGATGTAACTGATCCACAATTCTTCAACTTCAATCTTCAAGATTCAAGACACTGAGTGTCAACTTGAGCTCTTGTTGAATCTTCTCTAAGTCTTTGAATGCTGATTGACAATTTGATCCCTTTAAGACTCCGACTCAACTCACTGACTTGACTCACGAAATATGCCAATACCAAAATGCCGTAACAATCTCCCCCTTTGGCAATTTCGTGACAAAACCCAAAATACATAAAAACGCTCAAGTCACTCATCTTAAACCAAAAAATCGAAACTCAATGTCATCACCAAAACATTGATTTTCTTTGCGTGAAAGATCCAATAAATACAAAATTACATTTGAACCAAACAATCCTAGAACATACTCTATGACTTAGGACTTGGAGTCTTAAAGTGATGTAATTCCTGCAAAACAAAACTCCAAACAAAATCAAACGTTAGTCGTTAGAAATTACAATCCTACATTTGATCCGTCTTCCTTTTGGTTCTTTTGTTTTTTTGCTCTTTCAATTTTTTCTTTGTCTCCCCCTATCTTGAGCATCTCTGTTCTCCCCCTTTGTGATACGATCATCATTTTCCGTTCTCCCCCATTTTTCCATTATCGTTTCGTTTATCCTCTCTTGATGATCTTATCTCCGTCATTTCTCTTCTCCCCCTTTTTGTCACAAATTGTCAAACAGTGAACATACTAGACAAAAGGAAATTACAAACAAAATTAGTTCATGGAGAAAGAGAGATAAAAGCTCAGTTCTGGTATATAACAAAAATGCAGATTTCGTACCGGTACCAGAAAGCAAAAATCAAATAATTTCTTGAAACAAATCCAGATTTTGAAATAATTGAATTACCGATTTGTATTCCATCAAGAAAACAATTTAAGTGCTTGAAAATAATATGAGATCACATAGATGTCATTCAATCCAATTAATTTTACAAAAATTAAAAAGATTTACTCGGAAATCATGAAAAATAAAGGTAAAACATTATAAACCGTTTTTCATGTTATATTCATCAAACACAAGTCATCAAAAATAATCTTGAGATCCAAAGTCTATCAAGATGTAACGGATGTACAAAGATGACTTACAGAGATTTCCAAATGACGTCAATTTGATTTCTTACCCTTTCAAATTTGAGATAAGCACTAAAATACCTAAGGGAGGCTCTTTGAGCATCTTTCAACTATCCCACCTTATACCAACCAGGAGATTATTCAAAATATAAGAGCTTTGCATATAAATCTCCAAATGCTTCAACTAAAGATTTTCTCATAAAATACTATCAAGCATCCATAACATGTGGTAGCTTCACACACAAACCGGACGACCGGGGTGGCAGCTCTTTCCAGCATGTGGTGGTAGTTTTCACACTCCTTTCGGATGTAACTCTTTCCACATCTTTTGCAAATTATTTCAATACCCTTGTAAGAAAGCAATCTCTTACGTGAAAGAATTATATCCCAAATTTTAGTCTATCGGTTGTCTCACGTTTATCACAATGAATTCACACAACCGAGATAGATTAAGCATCTAAAGATCACACATGATTTCTAAAATTTGATGCTTATAATATCAAAAACTCCTATAATGAAGTATCTTCAAGATTATGATTAAGGAGTAAAGTTGATAATCCAAATAAAATTAATTTGGAGTGAATAAAAGTGAAGCCCTTTTTATTCAATGCACTTGTTCAGTAAAAACCATTTTGTTCAAAAACAAAGTATAAAAACGAAGAGCATTGAAAAACATGTAATGCAAAGATTAAGAAAGATATGAAGGGAAAACCAATCAAAGCATTACATACAGTCATAAGCTATTTAGAACTTAAGACAAGGAAAGATATCACCTTTCCGAATCCAAAATCGCTGGATTTTGGGTTGTCTTGATTCGTTGTGGCCGGGGGTTGTCCGCTTTGACTGTTGGTCCACCTTAGGTCTTTGCCTCACAATGATCCACTTGTATGATTGATGTTGTGGCTCGAACCTTTGGTGGGTTGAGTGAACTCCTTTGACTTGATGTGTCTTTTGATTCCGTTGAGTTCGCTCCGTAGATGAAGTTGCCGAAGAATTCTTCTTTCTCTTTTTCGGGCAATCCTTCACCAAATGTCCTTCAAGTCCACATAAGTGACAAGTTCTTCCTTTCAATTTCATTGTGGAACTTGAAGCATTCACAGTTTGGTTCTTTTTGAATCCCAAACCAACCTTGCTTGTTTGACCTAATCCGGACATACATTCAAGTTTCTTGGAACCGGTTGAAATCCTTTGTATGTCGGATTTAAGTTGATGAACTTGCTTGGTCAATGCTTGGTTGGTGACATGAATTTCCTCAAACTGCTTTTCAAGAAAATCAATCTTGTTAATATGGGAATTAACGACCGTTTCCGATTGATTTATCTTTTCTTGGAGGATTTTATTATTATTCAATAAAAGCTCTCGTTCCTCCTCGAGATCATGAAGTTTGATCTTTAAAGCATGATTCTCGTCTTGATTCTCAAGTCGTTGCTTCCTCAACTTCTTGATATGTTTGGCCATCTTCTTAGATTCCGCAAGAAGTTGTTGATATGCCTCAACGAGTTCTTCCTCGTCCGACTCCCCCTCACTTGATGACTCTCCGTCGGTTGTTGATGTTTCATACAAAATCAAAGGAGTAGAGTCAGTGACTAAAGATGATAAACAATTATTAGAAGAGGGAAAATGAGAGGCATGAGAAGCAACGATTTTTTCCTCTTTACTTGAGGTCGATTCATTAGAAGTAGAATCGTCCCAAGTTTTCGCTTGCAAAGCCTTCTTTTTATATGATTTCGGAGAAGGACAATCTGTTGAAAAATGGCCGTAGCCTTTGCATCGATAGCATTGGATTTCCTCTTCGAAATCATCTTTTTCCTTAGAAGGTTTTGCAAGGAATTTGAGGTTAGAGGATTTAGAACCCGATGATCCTTTAGATGGTTTCGTGGATGAAGATCCATCGGTTCGATTCTTCCAAAATTTCTGACGAAATTTCTTTGTGATCCGCGCCAATTGTTCTTCAAAATCGGCAAAAGAGATTTCATCGTCGGAACTCGATTCGCTATCTTCTTCCTTTGTGGATTTGAATGCAATACCTGTAAGCTTAGAAGAAGACTTGGAAGAAACTTGATTAGTAGGAAAAGTCAATTCATAAGTTTGCAAAGCACCTACTAATTCCTCAACACTCATCTCATCCGGATGACTAACGGTTTCAATGGCGGTAACCTTTGCCCTAAACCGTTCCGAAAGAGTCCGAAGTATCTTTCTTACAATTTTCGACTCCGGGATCTTTTCTCCTAAATTAGCACATGTATTAATTACATCTTGAAGTCTAGTGTAATAATCTGTGAACAATTCATGCTCTTCCATATGAATAGAGTCAAATTGACTTGTAAGCATCTGGAGCTTTTGAATTTTTACAAGATTAGTACCCTCATGTGTAATTTTGAGAATATCCCAAATTTCCTTCGCGGTTTCACACGCGGAAATTCTTGTAAATTCAGTCGAGGAAAGAGAATTAAATAAAGCGTTCATACCTTTCCCATTGTAAGAAGATCTTTCAAATTCCTCTTTGGACCATCTAGAGCGAGGTTTTGGGGTAGTAGAATTTCCTACTTCCTCAACAGGATGCACCCAACCACATTCCACGGATTGCCATACTCGCTCATCAATTGCGATGAGAAAAGCTCTCATCCGCACTTTCCAATAAGCATAATTAGTCCCATCAAAAAGAGGAGGTCTATAAATATTACCACTTTCACCCAACATGATAGATAAACCTAAAACCCGCTCCGATACCAATTGTAGGTTTTTATAGGATCCACAAGGATCTAAATAGGTACTATCAAACAACTAGAGGGGGGGTGAATAGGTGTAATACTTAAAAACTCAATCTCAGTGCAAAATAAAAACCAATGCGGAAAATAAAAACAGCACACCGAGATTTACGTGGAAACTCCAATCCAGGAGAAAAACTGTTACGGAATTTGAGTTGGCGTAGTTTCGTGAAAGTTTCAAGTCCTGAAGATTGAAGGTGAAGAAAGTTGAATCATTTAACTCAATCTCAAGAAAGAAGAATTCAAAAGGATCAGGTATGTTTAACTAAAGAATTTGTGTGATCCGAATACTTCTTGTAGTGTAGAAACACTTGGAAGAATCTTTCATTGCATAAAAATCAAAAACTGGACTTGGGACATGTTCAGGATCCGGATCAGGCTGTTCGATCCGGATCCCGAAGGTGGTTCGTTCATACATCGTCGCAATCCGGATCGTAGTCTCTTGATCCGGATCCCGAACGTTGAGTTTACCATCTACCTTGAACGATCCGGATCTTGCTTCGCAATCCGGATCCCGAACGTTGTTGTTTGGTGAACTGTATGAACGATCCGGATCGTAGTTACATGATCCGGATCCCGAACCTTCGTTTTTCTGGAATTGGCTGTTTCGTTATGACGATCCGGATCTCAGTTATCACGATCCGGATCGCCGTCCGTAAAATTCCAGAAATGGCAGGTTTTTGATTCTTATCTCCTTCCTAGGGTTTCTAACCTATAAATAGACCCTATGTCTTTCTTTCTAGGGTCAATCCACATAGCCGTCATTTTCATATATCATCTTTTACGGCTATAGATCCACATATAGAGAAGAAAGGAAATCATTAGAGAATACTCTATGTTTCTTCATCTATATTGATTAGTTTGATTCTAGGTTTTCATACTCACATCTTGAGTTGAATCAAACTAATGAATACTTAGATGGTATTTCCGATCTATCTTTGATCTAAGTATTCGGCGGATCATCACCACCCAAAAAACAACGATTACCCCAAAATCGGCGCGTGGATTCGCGTGTCCTTGTGGATTCAAGGTTCATTCGCTCTCGTGGATTCGGAGCGAGGCACGTTCGTGGATTCGAAGGGTGCTATTGGGTGAAGACCGTGGATTCGGTCGGACGTCGTGGATTCGACGTTGGACGCCGTGGATTCGGCGTTGGGCGCAGATCGTGGATTCGAGAAGCGTCTGGAGCGAGCGGAGAAGATCCTCTAGGAGCGTATGGAAAAGGTTGAGTCGTAAGTGTGTACGGTAAATCACCTTGTACGTGTTTTAATTCTAGTGGATTTCTGCCGTGTTATCGGTCCCGTGGTTTTTTACTCCGGTGATGGAGTTTTCCACGTAAAAATCTTGCGAGTTATTTTCATTTCCGCATTGGGTTTTTTATCGCAACGATTTTTGAGTGTTTATACGTTTACACCTATTCACCCCCCTCTAGGTGTTTCTTCCCCTATTTAGATCCGTATTATATACGACCCAACAAGTGGTATCAGAGCGGGAATAGGGTTGTGAACAATGGTTGAAGGTGGAAACATCAATCGACCCCCTTTCTTTGATGGAACAAATTATGCGTACTGGAAAGTACGGATGAAAGCCTTTTTATCTTCCATCGACGAAAGGGTGTGGCATTCAATTGAATCAGGATGGACTAATCCAACTGAACTTATCTCTGATGTTCACACCTTAAAACCTAGGTCGAAATGGACCAAGGAAGAGTTTGAGTTATCTTCTTACAATGGCAAGGGAATTAATGCTATTTTTAATGCCTTATCTCAAACTGAATTCTCTCGCGTCTCGGCATGTGAGACTGCGAAAGAAATCTGGGATGTTCTCCAGGTTACACATGAGGGAACTAACCTCGTGAAGATTCAGAAACTGCAGATGCTTACGAGCAAGTTTGACTCTATTTTGATGGCAGAAAATGAATCTTTCACGGACTACTATACACGATTGCAAGACATCGTAAACTCATGTGCTAATCTGGGAGAGAAGATTCCAGAATTTAAGATTGTAAGAAAAATCTTAAGAACTCTTCCTGAACGATTTCGCCCAAAGGTTACTGCCATTGAAACTATTAAACACCCGGACGAAATACGTGTAGAAGAATTAGTTGGTTCATTACAAACTTATGAAATGACTTTTAATACTAACAATTCTTCTGGAAAAGCATCCACTTCTAAGTCTTCAGGTTATGCGTTGAAAACAACTAAGGAAGAAGACGCGGATACATCCTCCTCGGACGATGACGAGAACCTTTCTATGGAGGAATTTGAGAAGCAGCTCGCTCTCTTGACAAGGAATTTTCGCCGCAACTTTCGAAGGGGTAATTCAAGCAAATCTCCATCCTTCAGAAAGTGGAACAAAGGCAAGGGTACTCCAAGTCACAAGTCAAGAAAGCAGGAGAACTTCTCAAAGGATAAGAAAAGTTCAGAAGGACAACTGCAATGCTTCAAATGTCGAGGCTACGGCCACATTGCAACGGAGTGTCCTAACAAGTATCCGGCAAAGAAGAAGGCGATGCAAGTCGTCACTTGGGATGACAACTCAACGTCAAATGAGTCGTCTTCAAGTGATGAAGAAAAGAGCTCCACGGCATTCCACGCGTCCACATCTTCACCATTCATGTGCTTTATGGCAAGTACGTCTGAATCATTGTCCAACTCCACTGTTGAAAAGAATGCAATGGACAATGAATCGGATGATTCGGAAGGTGAAGAGTTTGCTCTAGCCTATCACAGATCTTTACAGGATTTAAAGAAACCGGCTAAGCAAAACAAGGGGTTGAGAGGGAGATTGCAGGATCTCGAAGAAGAAGTAAAAAGGGTAACTTCTCTCTCGACCGATCTTGAAGTGGAAAGGGATAGTTTGATAAAAGCAAATGTTTCCCTTCAAGAGTCCAATGAGCAGCTCGAGAAGAACTATATAGATATGGTGAACAAAGCAAACTACTTCTTGAAGCTCTATGGCGAGGGCCGACAGGAAAGACGGGAAATGACAGAGACCATTCTCCAACTCAAGGATGACTTACAGCAATTCTCTTTAGGAAGGAGTAAGTTGGATAAACTCCTTGGTCTTGGTCAAACAAATCGGTTCGGCCTCGGGTACACTCAAACTGGAAACAGTCCAAGTTCGAGTGGGACAGTCTTTGTGCCTCAGTCGGTATCTCCTCCTCCGACATCGGAATTCAAGACAAACAACGACAACAAACCTACCTCATCCTCTTCGGAATCGTCAAGCTCAAAGGTATGTTTTCGTTGTAATTTTGCAGGGCACATCGAAAGAAATTGCGAGATTGGAGCTCAAAGAACAAATCAACCACATCTTGCAATTGCTACCAATAAGCTCACTTCCCGGAATTCAAGGAAGGATTTTTCAAAAGGAAAGAACATTGGTAGCACCTCAAACAAGACGATGACAAAAGAAAAAGATCAATCATACAAGACGTCGTCTTCAAGGAGAATCTCTCAACCTTTACCAACATACTCCAAAACTCAAAAGGTTTGGGTATGCAAAGGTGAAACCCCTCCTTGTCCTTAATCGTTCTACGATTAAATCTTGTATAGTTTGTGTAGACTATTTTCTTTTCTTCTTTTTCTTTTGGCCAACTCGTCAACCATCCTTGCAAGGTAAATTGTATATTTTTTTCTTATTGGTTGATGTTTTCTCTCGGTTTTCTTGGGTAGCATTTCTGAGAGAGAAAGCTGATACGTTTGACTCTTTTCATGAGATTTGCCATCGTATTATGATTGAAAAGAATGAAAAGATCATTCGTGTTAGAAGTGATAGGGGTGGAGAATTCATAAATTCAAAATTCATTGACTTTTGTACTTCAAATGGCATTAAACATGAATTCTCGGCACCCTATACACCTCAGCAGAATGGTGTTGTTGAGCGCAAAAACAGGGTTGTTCAAGAGATGGCGCGTGTGATGCTTCATAGCCGGAAATTACCGCTACATTTTTGGGCTGAAGCTGTGAACACCGCTGTCTATGTCATTAACAGAGTGTATTTGCGCCCAGGAACCTTGAATACACCATATGAGCTGTGGTTTAGTAGAAAACCGGATATCAAGTACTTTCGTATCTTCGGGAGTCGATGTTACATCTTACGTGACCGTGAAAATCTTGGAAAGTTCGACTCTCGAAGTGATGAAGGGATCTTTTTGGGTTATTCTACGAATAGCAGAGCATATCGAGTATTTAACATTGAATCTAAGACGATCGTAGAATCTATAAATGTTAAAGTAGATGAAGCTTCTCATTTTGAATCTGAAAAATCTACCCTCGATATCTCTCTAGATGATGATTCTCCTGCTAGTGCATCTTCTCATAATAATACTTCCAATATTAATGATGCATCTAATGGTTCTTCTAGTTTATCTGATGTGCAGGAATCATCTCGTGTACCTCCGAGTACTCCGTTTCAACAAACGCTACGAATCTCCAAGGATCATCCGGAATCGAACATCATTGGAGATCCACAAGAAGGAGTTAGAACTCGAAGGTAGTTGGTTTGCGGATTTGCTTGCTACGTATCTTTAATCGAACCAAAGACAATAGATGAAGCTCTTCAGGATGACTACTGGATTAAAGCAATGCAGGAAGAGCTCCATCAATTTGAGCGAAACAAAGTCTGGGAATTAACGAAGCCTCCAAAGCAACATAATGTGATAGGTACCAAATGGATCTTCAAGAACAAGAAAGATGAAGATGGTACTATCATCAGGAACAAGGCACGACTAGTTGCTCAAGGCTACTCTCAAGTAGAAGGTATAGACTTTGACGAAACTTTCGCCCCTGTAGCTAGACTCGAGTCCATTCGTATATTGTTTGCTATTGCTTGTCATTTTAAAATCAAATTATTTCAAATGGACGTCAAGAGCGCATTTCTAAATGGGTTTTTAAATGAGGAAGTTTATGTAGCTCAACCGAAAGGTTTTGTAGATCATAAACAACCTAACCATGTTTTTCGTTTGAAAAAGGCTCTTTACGGTCTGAAACAAGCACCGCGAGCATGGTACGAAAGGTTAACAAAGCACCTTTTGGAGAAGGGCTATACTCGAGGGGGAGCTGACAGGACTCTCTTTGTGAAGCATTATCAAAATAATTTCATTGTAGCACAAATCTATGTCGATGACATTGTATTTGGTGCAACAAAAGATAATGATGCTTCTAAATTCGCGGAGACCATGGAAAGCGAATTTGAGATGTCCATGATGGGCGAACTGTCTTATTTTCTTGGATTGCAAATTAAACAAAATGATGAAGGTATTCACTTGAGTCAATCCAAGTATGCACTGGAGTTGGTCAAAAAGTTTGATCTAGAAAATTGTAAAGATTTTCCAACTCCAATGGGAACTAGCCACAAGGGACTTGGAAGTGAATCACATAGTGAGAATGTAGACGAGAAACTGTATAGAAGTATGATTGGAAGTCTACTTTACCTCACGGCTAGTCGCCCGGATATATCCTTTAGTGTTGGGATTTGCGCGAGATATCAATCAGCACCAAAGGAGGTTCACCTGAAAGCGGTGAAACGGATCATCCGGTACATCAAAGGATCAATTAATTTCGGAATTTGGTATCCTATGGGAACAAGTCTGGACATTGTTGGATACTCAGATGCCGATTGGGCAGGATCAGTGGATGATCGGAAAAGCACGAGTGGTGCATGCTTCTATCTTGGCCATTGCCTTGTTGCATGGCACAGTAAAAAGCAGAATTGCATAGCACTCTCGACTGCCGAAGCGGAATACATTTCAGCTGGAAGTTGCTCAACTCAACTCATTTGGATGAAAAGCGTATTGAGTGACTTCCGCATTTCAGCATCTTCGGTAACAATTCTTTGTGACAACACAAGTGCAATTAACATTTCTAAAAACCCTGTGTTGCACTCTAGAACAAAACATATTAACTTAGATATCATTTTCTTAGAGAGCTAGTTGAATCAAATACTCTTCAACTTTCATATGTTTCAACTGAAGATCAATTAGCTGACTTTTTAACAAAACCTTTGGATCAAAAACGTTTTATTCATTTGCGAAAAGCAATTGGTATGCTTTCTTTGAAATAAACTTCTTTTTGAAACCTTTGCTTAAAATAGGTTTTGTATTTGTTTTGTTCTATTCAATATCTATGTTTATACATAGGATAGTAATTGAGCATAGATCTTAATTGACTTTAATTGCATCTGTTCACACATTTAGAAATTCATTATGCTTTTGCCATCATAATATTTCATTGTTGCAATGATCGTTTATGTTAATTAAATCATCTTCTAAAGTGATCAAAGTCAATTTCTTTCTCAATGATCTCTTGGTATAGTCATTATCTTATTTGACTGTTTAGTCGAGTATGAAATCGAGATCAATTTTTGGTTGAATACTTTATATCTTAAATAATTGATAGCCAATTGAGGGGGAGTCAAAGATAATGTAAAATGCTCAAAAGATGTGGAAAGAGTTACATCCCAATGAGGAGTGTGAAAACTACCACCACATGGAGGAAAGAGCTACCACCTCGGTCGTCCGAGTATTGTGTGCAGCTACCACATGTATACCAAGCATGGTTGTTCAAATTTTTGATTAAGTAAAATGCATGTTGAAATACTTGACTCTGTCAAATTTCAAGGTTGGTATAAGGTGGGATTTTAAAGAAAGATGCTCAAAGAGCCACTCTCTTCAACAGATTGTCTAGAAATATTATCTACCATATTTGGGATTTCAAACATCTATTGATCTTTGTATTTCATTTTCTTTACCGAATTGATTATTTGATAAAGGCATTACTCATAAGATCAAGTTAGATGTAATTGAAGGTGTTCAACTTTAAGGGATTTAATTCTTGTAAATTTTCGTTTCATTTTTGGATATTACTGATAGATTTGGCATAATCTAATTCTTGTTGTGTGAAACGATGCTTTTTGTTTAAAGTTGATACACCTTTGTGCTTACAATCTTTTTCTGGTTTTTCTTGAATTTCTCTGAAATTTTTCTAAAGAAAAAGTTGGGGCCGATCCGGATCGGGCAAGGTGATCCGGATCCCGAACGCAGGTTTTCTCCTGCGGGCTGACGATCCGGATTGGACCTGCCGATCCGGATCCCGAACGCAGTTTTTTCACTGCGGGTAGCCGATCCGGATCGCAAGCTCGGGAGGATCCGGATCGCGGCTAGGTTTTTATAAAGAACAAAAGGGTTTTGATTTCTTTTACTCCAATCTTTTGTTCAAAAGTTTCCAGAACGCTTCTCTCTAGATTTCATCCTCCTTGGAAGCTTTCTAACTCAAGTTCTTCAGTTCCAAGTAAGTTTTATTGATCAAAATCTCGGTTTTTCACCGTTTTTCTCTTTTCCTCCTCAAACGTACGAAATTCTTGGATCGATTTTGTTTGTGGATGGTTTTTGATCAAATTTCTTTTGAAATAAGAACTCTGGGTTGTTTAGTTTTGATTATATGCTAGGTTTTCTCCTGATTAACGGATTTTTAGGCTTCGATTTCTAAAATTTCGGTTTTAGGGCATATAATAAGGATTTTCGAAATTCATGCAATTGATCTATTTTTAAAAGTCCTTTTGCAAAACTAATTTGATTCTTAGTCTCTCTACATGATTATGATTGTTTGGGTACAATTTTTTCAATTTTTGAAAACTAAGAATTTTTGTGTTCTTGAGTTGGTCTACTCAGGATTCCTTTTCTCAAGAAACCATTAGCAATGGTGATCACTTGGATTGTTTTTCTACTTGCGGCTATGGTTCATACGAGAGACACTGTCAAGCCCAAGAGGGCTAAGAAGGCTAAGAAAGCGAAGAAGGCTAAAGATGATTCCGATACAGAATCTGAAACGGAATCAATTGATTGGGATGAACTGCAAGTTGAAGCAACGACTGTTCCGACTGCTTCAAAGGGAAAAGCACCTGCAGAAACATCGAAGGCTCCGCCTACTGCTGCTGAAAAAGGGAAAGCTCCAATGGAAGAAACTTCTGGGAAGACAAGAAGAAAAAGTGTTGCTCGCAAGAGAGGAAGTGCTCGAGGAATCACCATTGAGCAACCAGCTGCTGACCAAGCACCTGCACAAGACTTTGTCAGCTCGGCTAGAATAAAGGATTTTGAAAACAGAGAATGCATTGGAGAAAGGCATGTTGATGTAAAAGCCTTAACGCAACGTTCTCAGACGTTCGGGACTTTGTTTGACCAGAGAGGTCTTGCTCCCATTTGCGATTTCCCGGAGACCACTGGGTATTGTCTTCACTCAGTGAGGATGTTCTATCAGAATGCCTGCTATCTAGTTGATCAGGAAAGCGGGCGTCGGGATTTTCAAACATTAGTCAAGAATGTCAGAATCAAAGTAACGCCTCAGCTAATTGGTGAAGTACTAGGGATGGACGCCCGAGCCGATGGCACTCATTACCTGAAGAATCAAAACTTCAACACCTTCTCCTGGAGAGTGGTAGTTGATGGAATCTGTGTTCCAGATACTCGGTCGACAGGAAACTCCGTTTTCTCGAAAGAACTACGACCTGAGTACCGCATCTTAAATCTTATTGTTTGTTACAATATTATTCCAAACATGAACACAAAGGTTCTTCGGTGGGAAAGAATGATATTCCTTTATCTACTTGGAAACCCCGCAGCAGCAATGGGAGCTAACTTAAACATTCCCTACATCATCTGGTCAAGGATGGCACGATATGTGGAGCAAGCTCATCCGTCAGAGAGACTACCTTTTCCAATGATCATCATGCGCATTCTTCGCAAATTTAAAGCTGACACAAATGCGAGTTCCTATCTGCACAGTCTAGGAACGATCAATGACACGACAATTGTAAAGTCTCTTTCGACGAAGCCAGATGAACCTTTCATACCTCTTCACCGGCAACGAGAACAACGACAACAAGCAACAACCTCTGCACCGGCAGCAGCTCCTCCAACTCAACCAGCACCTCCGGCACAAGAAGCACCACAATCAACTTCTGATGATGATGCTTCTGTTACCTCAATCTATAAAGAACAGCAAAGGCTCTCCAACGAGCAAGAACGTATATCAAATGAACTGATTGAGGTAAAGGAAGAAATAAAGAAAGAGAATAACTAGACGCTGTGGGCTACGACAGGACATTAATGTTGACACGCCGATAGCTCCTGACTCCCCACATCGCTTGGAAGAAGTATTCGTTAACACTGATCGTCTTCGAGCCTTTGCACATCGCGAATGCATTGGTGAAACGCATGTTAACTTTGAGGCTCTGCAAGGTCACTCCCCTGCCTTTGGCCTTCTGATTGAACAAGCAAACCTTATTCAAGTATGTCGTTTCCCAGAAACTCTTGGCTACTGTTTGCATCATGTGAGGACCTTCTACACTAATGCACGACATCTTCGAGAGGTTGAGAACGGTCCTATGGAGTTCTACACGAACATCCAAGGCACAAGGTTTAAGATTACTCCACAATTGATTGGCGAGGTTTTGGGAATGGAAGCCAGCAAGAAAGGAGTTCACTTCTTGAAGGGGGTAAATTTGACAAACACATTATGGCAAAAAGTTATAGAGGGAATTTGTCTCGAGGGAACACAATCAACCGAAAAATCTGTTCGTTCTAAAGAACTTCGTCTTGAATATCGCTTCTTAAACTTCATCACATGCTACAATATACTTCCAAATATGCAGACAAAGGTTGTGAGATGGGACCGGTTGCTGTTTTTGTATCTCATAGGACATCGATCAGAGGCAACGGCATTGAATATCAACATTCCATACATTATTTGGAATAGAATGGCGTGATATGTTGAGCATCCTCACCCCACTGAGAGAATTCCATTTCCCTTGATTATAATGAGGATTTTACAGAAATTTCAGGTTGACATTACTTCAACAACTTATCATCAATGTCTGAGCATGATAAATGAGTCTACTATTGTCAAATCCCTCCATAAGTTGCCGCATGTCACTCCAGTTCCTGCATCTGGAACAAAGCACAGTACAAGCACTGCCGCATCACCATCTCGACAAGCAACTGGCACAGATGATGAAGCATCAATAACATCGATTATCAAGGAACAACAGCGACTATCTGTTAAGCAAGAACAAATTTTGACGGAGCAACAACGAATTACCAAAGAGCTTGAAATTACAACGGCAGCTCACATTACCATAACGAAGAAGATCAATTCAATGGACAAGCGGATGCGAAAGATACTCTCTAAGATGGGTTGCACAAGCTCTGAAGACTCAGATTCTGACAACTGATTACTTTTGACTCATTTTCTTTTCCTTTCCTTTTGTGCAGGATTACGATTTTAGGATTTAGTTTTATACTTACGTTAGCTTAGTTCTCAGGTTTTACATTTTATTGGAACTTTTTACTCTCCTCACATTTCGTAGTCTTAACTACATTTTGGCTTTGTTTTGTGACAAAAAGGGGGAGAGAGTTAGAGAGAACTTTGAACAATGTTGACTGCATGAAACATCAAGGTAAGTGAACAATGTTTGATATGAAAACTGGATGAATATCAAGGTAAGTATTACTCCAACTTCCATTCTCAACTTGAGGTTTTTCAGCTGTATGAATGCATGCCTCGACTAACTATTTGCTAACTATTTGGGCATGTAATATAACTAACAAGTTGATGTTCACTAACAAGTTTGTGACACTTGGTTTTTGATTGCATAGAAGATATGTTGGTTCTTAACTCTGATCAATTACATATCTATATATATATTAGTTTGTCACAAACATGTTCATGACATTTGGTTTTTACGTGCAAAGAAGATATGTTGGTGCTTTTTTAACTATGATCAGTTTACATATCTGAATATAAATGTCATGGTAAGTATAAATGAGTTTAAACATCATCTCTGTTTGTGGTTTTTGAATAATACAAAATTTTTGAGGTATCTAACGATTTCTTTTGTCAAGAATGATTTCTTTTTGCAGAGAGTACAGATGTCTAAGTCTAGAGTCTGTTTTAGGAGTTTAACTCATGTATTGTATTTTGGATCTCCATTGTAAATTTTTGTTGTATGGTGATAGCAACAAAAATATCTTTTTGAATTTTCTTTAGTGGATCTGTGTTTTGTCACGAAACCGCCAAAGGGGGAGATTGTTACGGAATTTGAGTTGGCGTAGTTTCGTGAAAGTTTCAAGTCCTGAAGATTGAAGGTGAAGAAAGTTGAATCATTTAACTCAATCTCAAGAAAGAAGAATTCAAAAGGATCAGGTATGTTTAACTAAAGAATTTGTGTGATCCGAATACTTCTTGTAGTGTAGAAACACTTGGAAGAATCTTTCATTGCATAAAAATCAAAAACTGGACTTGGGACATGTTCAGGATCCGGATCAGGCTGTTCGATCCGGATCCGAAGGTGGTTCGTTCATACATCGTCGCAATCCGGATCGTAGTCTCTTGATCCGGATCCCGAACGTTGAGTTTACCATCTACCTTGAACGATCCGGATCTTGCTTCGCAATCCGGATCCCGAACGTTGATGTTTGGTGAACTGTATGAACGATCCGGATCGTAGTTACATGATCCGGATCCCGAACCTTCGTTTTTCTGGAATTGGCTGTTTCGTTATGACGATCCGGATCTCAGTTATCACGATCCGGATCGCCGTCCGTAAAATTCCAGAAATGGCAGGTTTTTGATTCTTATCTCCTTCCTAGGGTTTCTAACCTATAAATAGACCCTGTGTCTTTCTTTCTAGGGTCAATCCACATAGCCGTCATTTTCATATATCATCTTTTACGGCTATAGATCCACATATAGAGAAGAAAGGAAATCATTAGAGAATACTCTATGTTTCTTCATCTATATTGATTAGTTTGATTCTAGGTTTTCATACTCACATCTTGAGTTGAATCAAACTAATGAATACTTAGATGGTATTTCCGATCTATCTTTGATCTAAGTATTCGGCGGATCATCACCACCCAAAAAACAACGATTACCCCAAAATCGGCGCGTGGATTCGCGTGTCCTTGTGGATTCAAGGTTCATTCGCTCTCGTGGATTCGGAGCGAGGCACGTTCGTGGATTCGAAGGGTGCTATTGGGTGAAGACCGTGGATTCGGTCGGACGTCGTGGATTCGACGTTGGACGCCGTGGATTCGGCGTTGGGCGCAGATCGTGGATTCGAGAAGCGTCTGGAGCGAGCGGAGAAGATCCTCTAGGAGCGTATGGAAAAGGTTGAGTCGTAAGTGTGTATGGTAAATCACCTTGTACGTGTTTTAATTCTAGTGGATTTCTGCCGTGTTATCGGTCCCGTGGTTTTTTACTCCGGTGATGGAGTTTTCCACGTAAAAATCTTGCGAGTTATTTTCATTTCCGCATTGGGTTTTTATCGCAACGATTTTTGAGTGTTTATACGTTTACACCTATTCACCCCCCTCTAGGTGTTTCTTCCCCTATTTAGATCCGTATTATATACGACCCAACAAAAACCACGGGACCAACACGCAATAACGATCCAATAAGAATAGAAGAATAACAAGGTGATTACCGACTCCACGGACTCAAACCCCTCCTTCAGCTTCTTCGGACCTTGCGCTGACCGGTTGGATATCCACGCAATAACAATCCCTAAGAAAAGAAGAATAACAAGGTGATTACCGTCTCCACGGATTTAACCCCTCCTTCAATTTCTTGGACCTCGCGCTCCACCGATTTTGCACGCCCACTGCACACGTTCGAATCCACGAACGCCACTCGAATCCACGAGCACACGTTTCGAATCCACGAAACGCCTTTAGCACACCGAATCCACGATGCCACGTCGAATCCACGACGCAAACTCAGTCGATAAGAATATTGACTCGATGGTGATCCTTTGCTTAGATTCTCAATGAGGAACCGTAGAAGAAATCTCTAAGCAAAGATTAGATCAATTCGACAAAAGATATGTTCTTGAAAGAACCATCGAATTGACCTAAAAGAGGCTATAAAGAGAACGATGAAAACCTAGCCTCTAGGGTTGCTCTCAAGAGTTTTATAAAAAGATCGGCCGTAGCTCCCACGTTTTTGAGAAACCCTAAATGTCTATTTATAGTTTAGAAACCTTTGGAAAGAGATAAGAATCAAAAACATACCTTATCTGGAAATTTTCAGGACGGCGATCCGGATCGGATTTACTGTGATCCGGATCGTCGTAACGAGAATGACGATTCCAGAAATACCATGGTTCGGGATCCGGATCGCATTGCCCGATCCGGATCGTTCATACAAATCAGAAAACTTAACATTCGGGATCCGGATCGGAAATTGCATGGATCCGGATCGAAGTCTTGTATGAAGCAACAACCTTCGGGATCCGGATCGTTGGCTCTGATCCCGATCCTGAACAAGTCCGAACACCAGTTTTTTGATTATTATGCAATTAAAAGTTCATCCAAGTGTTTCTACACTATAAGAAAGTATTCGGATCACCACAATTATTTAGTTAAACATACCTGATCCTCTTGAATATTTTCTTCTTAAGATTGATGTAACTGATCCACAATTCTTCAACTTCAATCTTCAAGATTCAAGACACTGAGTGTCAACTTGAGCTCTTGTTGAATCTTCTCTAAGTCTTTGAATGTTGATTGACAATTTGATCCCTTTAAGACTCCGACTCAACTCACTGACTTGACTCACGAAATATGCCAATACCAAATGCCGTAACATCCTTGCCTTAGATAAGCTTTCACTAATCATCAACATGACTATTTGATAATACCATTGTCGTACTGTGAATAATTCACTTGCAATTTCCATAAAATCCTCATTGTTAACTTACCGATCAATCCCAGCTATTGTACCATTCACCTGCATGCAATGCTAACATATGAAATTTAGAGAACCGTCCACCGGTTCCAGGAATAAGGCACCCACCTGAAAAGCTGACTGTCCAAAGCCCAACAGCTGAAAACACCAAATAACTCTAATCCCCTTGCTCCAATAAGTTCAGCACACCCGTAACACTCCTGGCACAATACAAAGTCCACTAATTACACTAGGCTCCCAAATATAGCACTTAAAACCACATACCACCTCGAATCCTGAACTGTTAAATTATCACCTGCAGATAGTACCCATAAAATTCCAATAAAAATATCACAGCAATCCTTGCGTCGATAGCTTCGAAACGGTACCTTGCACGCCCAAATCGGAGTTCGGTAAGTCAAGATAAAAATTCGGCAAGGGGGTACACTCATACAAAAATCTGTATTAAAACTGTACACTGTTCACTGAGAAAACAGTAATTTTCACCTCTGATGAAATCTCAGAAAAATCCAAGAAAAATACGAGCGGTTCCTTGCGATCTGTAGATGAAAAAGTTGTATAAGCTCGTTTCCGGCTGACGCTTGTGCGCAAAGATATGGCCAAAACACCTCGATGCTGTCCCACAAAGCCAAACAGAAAAAGGGTCACAGTGTTGCCTCGGGATCCGTGCCAAAAACTCGCAACGGGAAAGCGCGATCAATACGAAAGATGAAGCCCTACCTCTAAGGAGTCTGTCGGCGCAAGAATCACAGAAAAAGGAGCTCGGGGTAGCCCAGGGGAGCCAAAACACTGTCGTTGCGCCGAAGAAGAACACTAGAAAGCAACATCGCGCCGCACCGTAAAATGGGGAACCTCGGGATTCGTGCCCCCAAAAATCCCAAACTCTGCAGGAAGATCAAGCACTTAGAGGTGAAAAACTTAGCTTAAGGGAGCTCGGGCAGAGGAGGTGTGGTTTGGGAGAAAAAGCCCCAAAACAGAGGCTCGGGCTGCCTTTAAATAGGCTGAGGAAAACAATTGGGATAATTCCCATTAAGTCCGAATTTTTCGGGCGCCCGGAAATTTCCGGGCGCGCACAGTGCGGCCCGGCCCACCACTTTCGGGCGCGCACAGTGCGGCCCGGTCCACCACACAGTCCAGTCCACTACTTCCCCGGGCCCCCACTGCACCCGGTGCACCTGCGCCCGCGAATGGCGACGCGACACGTGGCCCGGCAACCCGTGCACCACGCACGTCGCGCCGTGGACCGCGCACGTCGCGGCTGACCCGGGCCGTACGGCCACCTGCCCCGCCGTACGGCCACCCGCCCCGGTCACCCACTCCACCGGTTGCGTGGACCGGGAGCACAACACCGAACCAATCACCTCACGCCACGTGTCCACCCGGTCTACCGTGCACCCGGGCCCAATTTCAGTGGGACCGCGCCTGCTGAACCGACCAACCGGAGAGCGCCACGTGGCCCGCCCCCGGTGCACGACCTACGCGGTGGACCGCGCGCCTGCCCGCGGCGCTCAGCCGCCTGCCCGCGCCCTCAGCCGCCTGCCCGCGGCCGCCAAACGCCTGCCCGAGGCTGCGCCGCCGCCCGCCGACGCTGCCCGCCGCCGCCGGCCGCCGCTGGCGATCGCCGGAAATACTGTTCCGGCATGAACAGTACCCGCAAGCTCAAAAACAGTAAGTAAATGCCCATCTTGACCGTTTTCGCGCGCTGATTCCAAATCCGGCGTCCATTTTGCCAAATTCCAATCCTATAATTTGGCGGAGGCTCCCGGAAAGGTATTTTTAATCCGAATTTCGCGCCGAGCCTAAATTTGATATCCACTCCTCGCGTAAACTGTTCTAAACATCCGATGGGGTCCCCGATTACCTACGAGATCCATTTTAAGCCCCGAGTCCATCTCTTGTGTCCAAACTGGCGCGCGAACACCGCCGACATGCCACGTAGGCTTCCAGAAGCTGCTGGTCACACTGTAGAAGCCCTGCAAAGATCGGGTCACCACAGATGCTCTCAGCTCAAACATGCGCAACACACGCTCCATGTTCTTCTCCTGGCGCCGCAACGCCTCTGACATCTGGGCCCCTGGGCCCGCAGATCCTGCACCTCACCCTGCCTAGCCTGCTCGGCAGCCCGCCGTCCGGGCTCCTCAGCTGAGGCCAAACGCCCGCTCGTCGCTGGCACGACGTCTCGGCGGCATCGCAAGTAACTGAAACAAAACAACATCAGGACACAACAACCATACGACCCAATCCAGCGAGAGTCTAAAATTTGTTATCCTTCCTAAAGCATTATGTTGTCTGCAGCCAACATAATCACCTTGAGAGAATAACATATCAAATCACTCATCCCAACCCGAGGGAGAGGTAAAAACTCAATCTGGACCTCTCGCTAACAGTCACGACTCTCACGTACTCATCCTAAATGTCCAACCACAAGCCTAGGGTTTCTAAGTCCTCAATGACCTATATCCTAGGATCTGATACCACTCTAATCTGTCACGCCCGGGGTCGAAACTGCGACCCGGGCTCGCTAACAGATCCGCCATCTGTACGGAAACTGCCGTACAGACGAAGCGTCTAGCCTGCAAAAGACAAAACTACAGCTACGCAGATATCAGAGCGGATAAAAAGCTGTACTATAAAATTTTTCTCAACTACAAAGTTGCTACACACACATAGCCTATCTCCCAAAATCAGGCGATACAAATAGAAGTCTCCTATACAACATCTACGAATCCAAATGGGAGATAGCTAACAAGGAACATAACCCACTCCCACAATCCGGGATGGTACATCTACCTCTCTCTAAAGTAACAATGCTGGTAGGGAACTATCGCGCGACTCCCTGCCCTCGGTCCGTCCAATCAAGCCCAGCAGGAACGGAAGAAAGCCTCAGCAACCTGTCACCGACAGAGGGTTTGAGACTACATCCTACAGTAGTTCTCAGTGGGTACCGTCTCCAAGAACCACGGTCTGGCCCACTAAGTCTACCAGAGGCATAAGATAGAGAAAAGACTGATGATAATATAAATAAGCTGGAAAAGAATCTACAGCTATCATGCCTCTATCTACTATGCTCAATAAGAAGAGACTATGGATGATGGTATGCAGTCACTCACTGCTGACAATATGCCACAAGTACTAAGCCCAAGACGCTCTACATGACA
The DNA here is from genome assembly GCA_029204045.2 of Tillandsia leiboldiana. Classification (NCBI taxonomy): domain Eukaryota; kingdom Viridiplantae; phylum Streptophyta; class Magnoliopsida; order Poales; family Bromeliaceae; genus Tillandsia; species Tillandsia leiboldiana. Next base: position 2,096 of record JAQNDB010001738.1, on the reverse strand, counting down.
CATGCTACGCCATCACTCTCTCAGTGCATCCCAAATCTCAGCGACTGCACCACAGGGTCCAGTCGAGTCAAGCCTGCGCCCCCTGGTGTATCAACCAGGGTGTCCCAACGGACAAACTCGATATCTCACACAGTGACCCCATGGTAGCACGGCCAGGGGTATCAAGCGACCTCTAGTATATGAACTAGGCGCATCATCGCAGCCTCGTCAGGCTCGGTAACTCATCGCAGCCTCATCAGGCTCGGAATCATCAACGCACCCGGGCGTGGTTCGAGGGGTGCGACCCCACCGAACTCAAGTATCTCATCAGTATCACTGTCTCACAAGTGGCTCCTGCAGGCTGTGGTCCTCGATCAAACAGATCGGTATCTCGATGCTCAAAGCACAACTCAGTCGGAGAACCCTCCACGACACAATCTCACAACACAGACCCACTCAACGAAGGTACTACACAGCTGGGACCACCGTCTCTCTCCAACGGCTCCCTCAACAACACCTCACTGAACTCAACACTCAACTCACGGCCGGAGCTACTGCACGGCCAGATCTACGAAGGGTCCGAACCCCGGAGACTAACATCTACGTCCCCAAGAGAGAAGCAGCCCTTAGAACCCAGATCACTCGAATCCGCTCGGGTGGATAAGTTTATAAGAAACCATGTCATTTATTTCAGAAAACCATTCGATCTGAGAGAAATCCATCTTTTTAATGATTTTTAGTCTCTTTTAGGAAAACCCTTTGAAATCAAGTTTTATGCCCAAGCTCGAAGAGCTGATGCCTTCGTCCCACAGACGAGAACAGACTCAGACAACCTTGCGAGGCTTGGAAGAAATATTGGCTGACTAAAATCATGTATTCATCCGAAAAGGTTCTGGGTTCAAGGTCCTGCTAACACACGGCACCACGATCCCAACCTGGTGGTGACGAGAAGAACACGGAAAGGAACACCCCCGGACCACCGTTTATCTGAAACGGTTCCCCAAAATGCTAACACTGGCCTAACCCAGCCACCAGACCCCACTCGCCCCCCGGGCCCGAGTGCAACACCCGTCCCACAACACTCCGACCACTCAGCCCGCTACCCGACGAGGAAACTCTAAGTCCCGAAGGATATGAAAAGTGCGGGATGTCTAAAGCATAAAGGAACCTAGCCCAATTTAAGTTCACAAATGGCTGGTCAAACTCATGCACATATGACGGGGGTGCTAGTTAGTTCCAAGAAAACACTTAAACTAGCATACAATCCTATCACAATAGAATTAGAAGGAAGTCCGTAGACTTGGAGAGAAAATCAACCCACCTCAGAAAGCACCAATTGCTCGTTGACACTTGCAATTGGCCCAGCGGCTTACCTGTCCTCCAAGTGGTCCGCACCTCAACACGAGCCCGATGCCAGAATCCGCACGCGCAACGGAGCACGCGGCGACCAACCACACGACCGCGCGCTTCCGCGAAGCTAAAACTCCGCACCGCAAGCTGCCAGAAGCGAAGAATCGAAATCAATCAAAATGTCAAAAAAAACCGAGCATCCTACGTCGAAAAACAGCCTCCGTCGTCGAAAACAAGCTCCCGTCAGCGAAAAAAAAACAGCGCCCGACGGCGAAAAACATCCAGTCGTGAAAACACCAGCTCCTCGACGGCGAAACAGCTCCGTCGGCGCAAAAACTGCTCACAACAGCTTGCGAAAAACCAGCGAAACGCGCAAACCGCTCGCTGAAATCTGCTCGAAAACGCGCTAAACCGCTGCGCAAACTGCTCGCGAAAACGCGGAAACCTGCGCGAAAACCCGCGCAAACTGCGGAAATCTGCGAGCGAAAACAGCGAAACGCGTGTGCGAAACTCGCGTCGCAACCTGCTCGCGAAAAAACGGCAAAAACTCCTGCCAAAACCAGCGAGCGAAATAGCGAAAAAACCGCTTGCGAAACTGCTCGCACACACGCTCGAAAAACGGAAAACCTGCGCAAAACGCGAGCGAAAACCGAAAACCGCTTGCGAAACTGCTCGCAACCTGCTCGCGAAAAACGTTGAGAACCTGCTCAAAACAGCGAGCGAAACAACAGGCCGATCGGACCCACGGGCTCCGACGGCGAAACACG
>JAQNDB010001737.1:0-45193 GCA_029204045.2 Tillandsia leiboldiana | reverse complement strand
TGCTCGGGGTGCGAGCAGGGGTCTGGGGTAGTGCCGCCGGGGTGTGGGTTACGTAAATAATGATCTAAATAGGGGAAAAAAACACCTAGAGGGGGGTGATAGGTGTAAACAATAAACACTCAAAAATCTTTGCAATAAAACCCAATGCGGAAATGAAAACTAACACGCAAGATTTTTACGTGGAAAACTCCAAAACCAGGAGTAAAAAACCACGGGACCGATAACACGGTGAAATCAACTAAGATTATAACACGTACAAGGTGATATAACGCACTCACAGACGACTCAACCTTTTCCATACGCTCCTAGTTGATCTTCTCCGCTCGCTCCGCAACGCTTCTCGAATCCACGATCTGCGTCCAACGCCGAATCCACGGCGTCCAACGTCGAATCCACGACGTCCACCGAATCCACGGTCTTCACCCAGTAGCACGTCTCGAATCCACGAACGTACCTCGCTCCGAATCCACGAGAGCGGTAGCACCTTGAATCCACAAGGCCACGCGAGTCCACGCGCCGATTTTGGGAAAATCGTTGTTTTTTGGGTGGTGATGATCCGCCGAATACTTAGATTAAAATAGATCGGAAATACCATCTAAGTATTCATTAATTTGATTCTACTCAAAATCTGAGTATGAAAACCTAGAATCAAATCAATCAATATAGATGAAGAAACATAGATTAAATCTATTGATTTCCTTTCTTCTCTATAGGTGGATTTTTCTTTTTATGGCCGTATTTTGATTTATTCGGCTTACCCTAGAAAATGAATCATAGGGTTTATTTATAGGTTAGAAACCGTTGGAAGAGGATAAGAATCAAAAACTAACCTTTTCTGGAATTTTACAGGACGACGGTCCGGACTGGAATTATGGCGGTCCGGACTGTCGTAACGAGACAGACTATTTCCAGAAAAACAGACGTTCGGGTCCGGACTGAAATGCCTGATCCGGACTGTTCATACATCTCAGCAAAACCTTGTTCGGGGTCCGGATCAGAAATAGCTGGATCCGGACTGTTCATACATTTCAGCAAAACCCATGTTCGGGGTCCGGATCAAATGGCTTGGATCCGGACTGGATTTGCGTATGAACAAACACCGTTCGGGATCCGGACTGCCGTGCCTGATCCGGATCCTGAACATGTCCCATGTCCAGTTTTTAATTTTTATGCATTAAAAATTCATCCAAGTGTTTCTACACTATACGAAGTATTCGGATCATCAAAATAATTAGTTAAACGTACCTGATCCTTTTGAATTCTTCTTTCTTGAGATTGAGGTATATGATCCAAACTTCTTCATCTTCAATCTTCAAGACTTAAAACTTTCACGAAATACGCCAAAACAAATTCCTTAACAATCTCCCCCTTTGGCGGTTTCGTGACAAAACAAAAATCCACTCAAGAAAATTCAAAAAGATATTTTTGTTGATATCACCATACAACAAAAATTTACATTGGAACCATAAATAAACCATGAGATAAACTCCTAAAACAGACTCTAGACTTAGACATCTGTACTCTCTGCAAAAAGAAATCATTCTTGACAAACAAAAGATCGTTAGATACCTCAAGAATATTTAGCATTCAAAACCTAACAGAGATAGAGTTTATACTCACCATGACATTCACGAATTCAGATATGTAATAAGATCACAATCAAACATCGACATATCTTCTAAGCAATAAAATTCCAAATGTCATAACTTTGTTAGTAATCAAACAACTTGTTAGTAATATTACATGCCCAAATAGTTAGTCGAATAGTTAGTCGAGACATGCATGCAATCACAATACAAAAACCAAAAGTTGTGATACTTACCTTTCAAGGTTCAAAGTTGTTCAAAGGTTTAACGTTCTTCTCAAACCATTGTTCATTCTCTCTCTCCCCCATTTTTGTCACAAAAGAAGCCAAATTACAAAATTGGAGAGTTAAGAGTTCAGAAAACGTGAAAACTAAATCTAAAACCTGCATGAGAAGAGATTAGAAGAAAATGATTACTCAGAATCGTCCGAATTGATGCATCCGAGTTTTTGAAAAATTTTCTTTAATCGCTTATTCATGGACGACTGCGTCTTTTTAACCTCTTTTATTTCTTCCTTCATTTCAATGAACTCATTGGACATGCGTTCTTGCTCGGAAGAGAGTCGTTGTTGTTCCCTATAATAGATGTAACGGAAGCATCATCCTCTGAAGGGGAAGCTGTTGAAGGTGGAGCTGAAGCTGTTGCTTGTGGTTGTGAAGCTGTTGCTTGTGGTTGTGAAGCTGTTGCTTGTGGTTGTGCTTTCGTCGGCGAGGAGGTGACGGAGGCTCATTTTGTTTAGTGGAGAGAGACTTCACAATGGTCGTTTCATTGATTGTACCTAGACTGTGCATGTAGGAGCTCGCACTAGTGTCGACCTTAAATTTCCGAAAGATGCGCATAATGATCATAGGATAGGGGAGTCTCTCTGTAGGGTGAGCATGTTCCACATAGCGTGCCATTCTTGACCAGATGAGATAAGGAATGTTTAAATTTGATCCCAAAGCTACTGCGGGGTTTCCAAGAAGATAAAGAAATAACATTCTATCCCATCGAAGAACCTTTGTTTGCATGTTTGGAAGAATGTTATAGCAAACAATAAAGTTCACGTAGCGATATTCTGGTCGAAGTTCTTTTGAGAAAACGGAATTTCCTGTTGACAGAGTATCTGGAAGACAAATTCCATCAACGACCACTCTCCAGGAGTTGGTGGAAAAGATTTGACTTTTCAGATAATTAGGTCCATCAACTCTGGCTTTCATCCCTAACACCTCTCCAATCAATTGAGGTGTGACTTTAATCTTAATATTTCTAACCTTTGTTAGAAATTCTCGATGTCCGTCCTCCTGATCAATTAGACTTGAAGCATTTGATAAAACATTCTTACCGAATGAAGACAATACCCAGTGGACTCAGGGAAATTGCAAATGGGGCCAAGACCTGCCTGGTCATACAGAGTCCCAAAGAGTGCAGATCGTTCCTTCAGTGCTTTGACATTGACATGTCTTTCGCCAATGCATTCTCGATTTTCAAAATCCTTGATCCTTGCAGAGCTGATAAAATCTTGTGGAGGAGGCTGGCTAGCAAGTGGCTCCTCAATGGATATTCCTCGAGCACTCCCTCTCTTTCTTGCAACACTCTTCCTCTTTGGCTTTATCGGGCTTGTTTCCATGGGGGCTTTCCCTTTTTCAGCGGCGGTAGGCGGAGCCTTTGCCTTTGACGCTTCTGCAGGGGCTTTCCCTTTCGAAGCAGTGGGAGCAGTTGCTTCAACCTGAAGCTCATCCCAATCTATAGATTCAGTTTCCGATTCTGTCTCGGAATCATCTCTCGTTTTCTTGCTTTTCCTGGTTCTCTTAGGCTTGTCAGTTGGTTTTGCATGGACCATAGCAACCAACAAAACTATTATCAGTGAGTACACCATTGTCGCTATTCAAACTCAAGAACCTGCGAGCAACAACTCAAGAACACGAAAACTGTTTATTTTCAAAAATTTGAAAAATTGTACCTAAACAATCATTATCGTGTAGAGAGACTAGGAATCAAATTAGTTTTGCCAAAAGAATTTTAAAAATAGATCAAACCCATGATTTTCAAAATTCCTATTATATGCCCTAAAACCGAAATTTTAGAAATCGAAGCCTAAAATCCGTTAATCAGGAGAATACCTAGCATATAATCAAAACTAATCTACCCAGAGTTCTTATTTCAAAAGAAATTTGATCAAAAACCAATCCAAAACGAAAAAGATACAAAAATTTCATCACGTTTTGAGGAAAAACATGAAAAACTGTGAAAAACCGAGATTTTAATCAAGAAAACTTACTTAGAATCGAAGAACTTGAGTTTGGAAGCCTCCAAAATGGATGAATTCTAGAGAGAGAAGCTCTGGAGACTTAGGAACAAAAGATTGAAGTAAAAGAAATCAAAACCCTTTTGTTCTATATAAAACCCTAGCCGCGGTCCGGATCGGATCGTGAATCCAGTCCGGATCGGCTACACGCAGGAAATACCTGCGTTCGGGATCCGGATCGGCTTGTCCAGTCCGGATCGGCTCCAACTTTTTCTTCAGAAAAATTCCGAAAAATTCTAGAAAATCCAGAAAAAGATTGTAAGCACTTATGCATGTCAACTTTAAATAAAAATCATCGTTTCATGTCATGAGAAATAGATTATGTCAAATCTATCAACAATATCCAACAAATGAAACGAAAATTTATAAAAATTAAATCCCTTAAAGTTGAACAACTTCAATCACATCTAACATGATCTTATGAGTAATGCCTTTATCAAATCATCAATTTGGTAAAGAAAATGAAATACCAAGATCAATAGATGTTTGAAATCCCAGATAAGTTAGATAATATATCTAGTCAAATTATTGTAAGGAGTGGCTCTTTGAGCATCTTTCAAAAAAATCCCCACCTTATACCAACCTTGGAATTTGACAGAGTCAAGTATTCCAAAATGCATTTTATTTAATCAACTCGAACAACCATGCTTGGTATACATGTGGTAGCTGCACACAGTACTCGGACGACCGAGGTGGTAGCTCTTTCCTCCATGTGGTGGTAGTTTTCACACTCCTCATTGGGATGTAACTCTTTCCACATCTTTTGAGCATAATACTTTTTCTTTGACTCCCCCTCAATTGGCTATCAATTATTTAAAATATAAAGTATTCAACCAAAAATTGATCTCGATTTCATACTCGACTAAATAGTCAAATAAGATAAAAACTATACCAAGAGATCATTGAGAGAGAAATTGACTTTGATCAAAACAAAGATGATTTAATTGACATAAATGATCATTGCATCAAATGAATTATTATGATATCCAAAGCATAATAAATTTCTAAATAGACGAAAAGATGCTATTAAAGTCAATAATACACATGCTCAATTAATGTTCTATGTCTAAGCATAGATAATGAACAAAAACACAAAAACAAAACCTAACCTAAGCAATGATTTCAAAAGGAATTATTTCAAGGAAAGCATTCCAATTGCCTTACGCAAATGAATAAATCGTTTTTGATCCAAGGTTTTGTTAAGATGTCAGCTAATTGATCCTCAGTTGAAATGTAGGAAATTTGAAGAATATTTGATTCAACTAGCTCTCTTAGAAAATGATATCTAAGTTCAATGTGTTTTGTTCTCGAGTGCAACACAGGGTTTTTTGAAATGTTTATAGCACTTGTGTTGTCACAAAGAATCGTTACCGAAGTTGCTGAAATTCGGAAGTCGCTCAACACACTTTTCATCCAAATGAGTTGGGTTGAACAACTACCTGCTGAAATATATTCCGCTTCGGCAGTCGAGAGTGCAATGCAGTTTTGCTTTTTACTATGCCATGCAACAAGGCAATGGCCAAGATAAAAACATGCACCACTCGTGCTCTTCCGATCATCCACAGATCCTGCCCAATCGGCATCTGAATATCCTATAATGTCAAGCGTTGTTCCCATAGGATACCAAATTCCGAAATTCAAAGTTCCTTTGATGTACCGGATGATCCTTTTCACCGCTTTCAGGTGAACCTCCTTGGTGCTGATTGATATCTCGCGCAAATCCCAACACTAAAGGATATATCCGGGCGACTAGCTGTGAGATAGAGTAGACTTCCTATCATGCTGCGATAAAGCTTCTCGTCTACACTCTCACTAAGAGATTCACTTCCTAATCCCTTATTGCTAGTTCCCATAGGAGTCGGAAAATCTTTAGAGTTTTCTAATCGAATTTCTTCACCAACTCCCTTGCATACTTGGATTGACACAAATGGATGCCATCATCATTTTGTTTCACTTGCAATCCAAGAAAGTATGTCAGTTCGCCCATCATGACATCTCAAATTCGCTTTCCATGGTTTCAGCGAATTTAGAAGCATCATTGTCTCTGGTTGCCCCAAATACAATGTCATCGACATAGATTTGTGCCACAATGAAATTATTCTGATAATGCTTCACAAAGAGAGTCCGGTCAGCTCCCCCTCGAGTATAGCCCTTTTCTAATAGGTGCTTTGTCAACCTTTCGTACCACGCTCGCGGTGCTTGTTTTAGACCGTAAAGAGCCTTTTTCAAACGAAAAACATGGTTAGGTTGTTTACAGTCTACAAAACCTTTCGGTTGAGCCACATAAACTTCCTCATTTAAAAACCCATTTAAAAATGCGCTCTTAACGTCCATTTGAAAGAGTTTGATTTTAAAATGACAAGCAATAGCGAATAAAATACGAATTGACTCGAGTCTAGCTACCGGGGCGAACGTTTCATCAAAGTCTATACCTTCTATTTGAGAGTAGCCTTGAGCAACTAAGCGTGCTTTATTCCTGATGATGGTACCATCCTCGTTTTTCTTATTCTTGAAAATCCATTTAGTACCAATCACGTTGTGTTGCTTCGGAGGCTTTGTTAATTCCCAGACTTTGTTTCGTTCGAACTGATGGAGCTCTTCCTGCATAGCTTCAATCCAGTAGTCATCCTGAAGAGCTTCATCGATGTTCTTTGGTTCAATCATGGAGACGTAGCATGCGACTCCACAAACCAACTGTCTCCGAGTTCTAACTCCTTCTTGTGGGTCTCCAATAATGTTAGATTCCGGATGATCCTTGGAGATGCGTAACGTTTGCGGTAACGGAGTAGTCGGAGGTACATGTGATAATTCCTGCACATTAGATAAACTTGAAGAACCATTAGATGCATCAACTTTATTGAAAGAGTTATTACGAGAAGATGCATTTACAGGAGTATCATCATCTAGAGACATATCAAGGGTAGATTTATCAGATGCAAAGTGGAAAGCTTCATCTACTTTAACATTTATAGATTCTATCATCGTTTTAGATTCCAAGTTAAATACCCGATATGCTCTACTGTTAGTAGAATAACCCATGAAAATCCCTTCGTCGCTTCGAGAGTCGAACTTACCAAGGTTTTCGCGATCACGCAGAATAAAACATCGACTCCCAAAGATACGAAAATATTTGATATTCGGTTTTCTACTAAACCACAGCTCATATGGTGTATTTAAAGTTCCAGGGCGCAAAAACACTCGATTAATTACATAGACAGCGGTGTTCACAGCTTCAGCCCAAAAATATAACGGTAAATTCCGGCTATGAAGCATCACACGCGCCATCTCTTGAACAACCCTGTTTTTGCGCTCAACAACACCATTCTGCTGAGGTGTATAGGGTGCTGAGAATTCATGTTTTATCCCATTGGAAGTGCAAAAATCAATGAATTTAGAATTAATGAATTCTCCACCTCTATCACTTCGAACACGAACGATCTTTTCATTTCTTTCATTCATAATACGATGACAAACCTCATGAAAAGAGTCGAAAGTATCTGCTTTCTCTTTTTAAAAGTTACCCATGAATACCTAGAGAAATCATCAACCAAAAGAAATATACCATTTACCTCCCAAAGATGGTTGACGAATCGGCCCCATTAAATCCATATGCAGTAATTCCAAGGGCCGTTTGGTACCGACGTGGTTCAAGTTCTTGTGTGCAGCTCTTGATTGTTTTCCCTTTTGACAACCACCACACACAATGTTTTCTTTAAATAAAAGTTTAGGAACCCCCTTAACCACGTCCTTATTTGAAATCCTTACTAGTTCTTTAAAATTCATGTGACCTAGTCTTTCATGCCAAACAGTTTCATTATCCAAAGAAACTAGGTTACATTTTTCAGAAACTTTGTTTGAAACAACATAGCAATTATTTTCCGATCTAACCCCTTTTAAAAAGAATACCTGGTCCTTATCAGTTACAACACATTCTACAGAAGAAAAATTAACTGAGAACCCATTGTCACAAAGTTGACTTATACTAATGAGGTTAGTCTTTAGGCCTTCAACAAATAAAACATTGTTCAAAACCGGGCCTTCAGGAATAGCGATTGTTCCCTTTCCAACAATTTTGGAAGAACGACCGTCTCCGAAAACAACATGTCCTCCGGAGATTTTCTCTAAAGTTTGAAAACGTTTTTGTCACCGGTCATGTGACGAGAACAACCACTATCCAAATACCAAGACGAATTATCATAAGCGTGTAAAGAAGTATGAACAACAAGACAAGGGAAGATTTCACCTTTGCGTACCCAAACCTTTTGAGTTTTGGAGTACGTCGGAAATGATTGTGAAGTTGATACCTTTGGTGAAAGCGTCTTGATTGATCCATCGCTTTTCCTTGACGTCGTCGTCTTGTTTGATGTACTACCAATGTTCTTTCCTTTTGAAAGATCTTTCTTTGATTTGCGGGAAAGGAACTCATTGGTAGTAGTTGCAAGATGTGCTTGATTTGATCTTAGCGCTCCATTCTTGCAATTTCTTCTTATGTGCCCTGCAATACCACAACGAAAACATACCTTAGTGCTTGACGATCCCGAAGAGGGTGAAGTAGCTTGTTGTCGTTGCTTGTCGTGAATTCCGGTGTCGGAGGAGGAGATACCGACTGAGGCACAAACACTGTCCCACTCGAACTAGGACTGTCTCCAGTTCGAGTGTATCCGAGGCCGAACCAATTTGTTTGACCAAGACCAAGAATTTATCCAACTTGCTCCTTCCAGAAGAGAATTGCTTTAAATCATCCTTGAGTTGGAAAATGGTCTCTGCCATTTCCATTTTTTCTTGTCGAGCCTCGCCGTAGAGCTTCAAGAAGTAATTTGCTTTATTCACCATATCTACATAATTCTTCTCGAAATGCTCATTGGACTCTTGAAGGGAAACATTTACTTTAATCAGATTATCCCTTTCCACTTCAAGAGCGTTTGAGAGAGAAGTTGCCCTTTTTGCTTCTTCTTCGAGATCCTGCAATCTCCCTCTCAAACTCTTGTTTTGCTTTGCCAGTTTCTTTGAATCCCTCAAAAGCTTATGGTAGGCAAGAGCAAAATCTTCACCTTCAGAGTTACTCGATTCGTCGTCCGTTGCAGTTTTTTCAACCTGGAAGAAGTTGGACAATGAATCGGATGTACTTGCCATTAAGCATATGAAGGGTGAAGATGTGGACGCGTGGAATGCCGTTGCGTTGTTCTCTTCATCACTTGAAGATGACTCATTTGTCGTTGAGGTGTCATCCCAAGTGACGGCTTGCATCGCCTTCTTCTTGGACGGATTCTTATTTGGACACTCCGTTGAGATATGGCCGTATCCTCGGCACTTGAAGCATTGGACTTGTCCTTCTGAGCTTTTCTTATCCTTTGAAAAACTTTCTTGCTTTCTTGACTTTTGGCTTGAAAAACCTTTGCCTTTCTTCACTTTCCGGAAGATGAAGTTTTACTTGAATTACCCCTTCGAAAGTTTCGGCGAAAATTTCTTGTCAAGAGAGCAAGCTGCTTCTCAAAGTCCTCCATAGATAGGTTCTCGTCTTCGCCTGAGGAGGATAAATCCGCGTCTTCTTCTTTTGTAGTTTTCAACGCAAAACCTGAAGACTTAGAAGTAGATGCTTTTCCAGAAGAATAGTTAGTAGGAAATGTCATTTCATATGTTTGTAATGAACCAACTAATTCTTCTACACGGATTTCGTCCGGGTGTTTAATAGTTTCAATGGCCGTAACCTTTGAACGAAATCTTTCAGGAAGAGTTCTTAAGATCTTTCTTACAATTTTAAATTCTGGAATCTTCTCTCCCAAGTTAGCACATGTGTTTACGATGTCTTGCAATCGTGTATAGTAGTCTGTGAATGATTCATTTTCTGCCATGAAAATAGAGTCAAATCTGCTCGTAAGCATTTGCAGCTTTTGAATCTTCACAAGGTTAGTTCCCTCATGTGTAACTTGAAGAACATCCCAGATTTCTTTCGCAGTCTCACATGCTGAGACGCGAGAGAATTCAGTTTGAGACAAGGCATTAAATAAAGCATTGATTCCTTTGCCATTGTAAGAAGATAAGTCTATCTCTTCCTTGGTCCATTTCGACCTAGGTTTGATGGTGTGAACATCAACAATAACTTCAGTTGGATTTGACTATCCTAACTCGATAGATTGCCACACCCGTTCGTCGATGGAAATAAGAAATGCTTTCATCCGTACTTTCCAGTAGGCATAATTTGTTCCATCGAAAAACGGGGGTCTGTTGATGTTTCCACCTTCAGCCATTGTTTACAACCCTATTCCCTCTCTGATACCACTTGTCGGGTTACGTAAATAATGATCTAAATAGGGGAAAAAAATACCTAGAGGGGGGTGAATAGGTGTAAACATAACACTCAAAAATCTTTGCGCAATAAAATCCAATGCGGAAATGAAAACTAACACGCAAGATTTTTACGTGGAAAACTCCAAAACCAGGAGTAAAAAACCACGGGACCGATAACACGGTGAAATCAACTAAGATTATAACACGTACAAAGGTGATATAACGCACTCACAGACGACTCAACCTTTTTTCATACGCTCCGAGTTGATCTTCTCCGCTCGCTCCGCAACGCTTCTCGAATCCACGATCTGCGTCCAACGCCGAATCCACGGCGTCCAACGTCGAGTCCACGACGTCCGACCGAATCCACGGTCTTCACCCAGTAGCACGTCTCGAATCCACGAACGTACCTCGCTCCGAATCCACGAGAGCGGTAGCACCTTGAATCCACAAGGCCACGCGAGTCCACGCGCCGATTTTGGGAAAATCGTTGTTTTTGGGTGGTGATGATCCGCCGAATACTTAGATTAGAAATAGATCGGAAATACCATCTAAGTATTCATTAATTTGATTCTACTCAAAATCTGAGTATGAAACCCTAGAATCAAATCAATCAATATAGATGAAGAAACATAGGATTAAATCTATTAATTTCCTTTCTTCTCTATAGGTGGATTTTTTTTTTTATGGCCGTATTTTGATTTATTCGGCTTGACCTAAAATGAATCATAGGGTTTATTTATAGGTTAGAAACCGTTGGAAGAGGATAAGAATCAAAAACTAACCTTTTCTGGAATTTTACAGGACGACGGTCCGGACTGGAATTATGGCGGTCCGGACTGTCGTAACGAGACAAACTATTTCCAGAAAAACAGACGTTCGGGGTCCGGACTGAAATGCCTGATCCGGACTGTTCATACATCTCAGCAAAACCCTTGTTCGGGCTCCGGATCAGAAATAGCTTGGATCCGGACTGTTCATACATTTCAGCAAAACCCATGTTCGGGGTCCGGATCAGAAATGGCTTGGATCCGGACTGGATTTGCGTATGAACAAACACCGTTCGGGATCCGGACTGCCGTGCCTGATCCGGATCCTGAACATGTCCCATGTCCAGTTTTTGATTTTTATGCAGTTAAAACTTCATCCAAGTGTTTCTACACTATACGAAGTATTCGGATCATCAAAAATAATTAGTTAAACGTACCTGATCCTTTTGAATTCTTCTTTCTTGAGATTGAGGTATATGATCCAAACTTCTTCATCTTCAATCTTCAAGACTTAAAACTTTCACGAGATACGCCAAAACAAATTCCTTAACAGCCGGGACATTGGTGTCTGGCACGGGTTGTGTTGGATTGCGGTTGGCAGGGTTTGCGGTGACCGCGGACTTTGGGCGGTTGACCGAAGGTCGGTTATAGGACTTGATTATAGATGGCAGGGTATTGCGGCAACCCCGAATATTGGGCGGTTGACCGGATATTTATTTATGCACTAGATTGGGTATCTGATTTCTCTAGTGGACGGAGATTCCCACTATTTGAGTACTTTTGCATCTGATTGAGGACCGAGGCTTTCTTTAGTGGTTGGGCTTTCCCACTTTGATCAGGGTCATGATCCAGTCCTCCTGATTTAAACTTATGTTACTGGCTACTGAGATACTTTACTCGTGTGGGTCGCTCCCCTCAAGTGCCACTCCGGAGTAGGCTTTAGACCGTGTTGGGTTCCGGTCATTTGGACAGTGGAGATACTGAGTTCGTGAGATTGATGACAGAGCAGGCAGTACCGGGTTTTATACAGGTTCATTCGATTGGGTTTGTTCGGTCAGATACTTTTATTGTTGCACTCGTGCCTAGGGGCTGAGTGGAGTCTAGTAGCTGTGTTTAGACCAGTGCTAGTGTTGTTGGGAGCCGTTTGGTTTGACGGTGGTCCCGTGTCGTTGTGAGTACTTTGACCGTTGTGTGAGAGGTTGAGCATCTTGAGGCTATCCGTTCTGAGAGAGAGCGTGGATTTTGACTATAGCTTGCATGAGCCACTACTCGATAGCGAGTTAGTCCGTTTGGACGCCCTACATAATTCCTGCCCGTCAGCGGGAGGTGGTTGTAGGTGGGCGCAGGTTTGACTGGACCATATGTGGCAGTCAGCTCGATTGGGTCGATTGTGCACTTCATGTGCTAGTGGTTGATACCATTATTTGATTCTCCCCTCTTGAGCATTTAGATGGAGGCTTGGTAGCTGTTAGGTGACATCAGTGTTCTTGTTCCGTTCCCACGTCTTTGTTTATTTTATGTCTCTTGAGGACTTAGTGGGCAGACCGTCGGGTCTGGCGGTGGTACCCACTGAGAACTCCCTTTTTGGTGTAGTTCTCACACCCTTTGTGGTGACCCGGATCTTTGCAGGGCTTCTACTGTGTGACCAGCAGCTTCTGGAAGCCTACGTGGCATGTCGGCGATGTTCGCGCGCCATTTTGGACACAAGAGATGGACTCGAGGCTTAAATTTGGATCTCGTAGGTATTTGGGGGACCCCTTCGGATGTTTAGAAGAGTTTACGCGTGGAGTGGATATCAAATTTAGGCTCGGCGCGGAATTCAGATTAAAAATACCTTTCCGGGAGCCTCCGGCAAATTAGAGGATTGGAATTTGGCAAAATGGACGCCGGATTTGGAATCAGCGCGCGAAAACGGTCAAGATGGGCTATTTACTTGTATTTTTCGGAGCTTGCTACAGTAATTTTACTGTTCATCGCCGGAACAGTGTTTCCGGCGATCGCCGGCGGCGGCTGGCGGCGGCGGGCGGCGGCGGAAGGCGGCTGAGCGCGCGGGCGGGCGCGCGGTCCACCGCGGAGGTCGTGCACCGGGGGCGGGCCACGCGGCGCCCTCCGGTTGGCCGGTTCAGCGGGCGCGGTCCACTGAAATTGGGCCCGGGTGCACGGTAGACCGGGTGGACACGTGGCGTGAGGTGATTGGTTCGGTGTTGTGCTCCCGGTCCACGGAATCGGTGGAGTGGTTGACCGGGGCAGGTGGCCGTACGGCGGGGCAGGTGGCCGTACGGCCGGGTCAGCCGCGACGTGCGCGGTGCACGGGGCCACGTGCGCGGTGCACGGGCTGCCGGGGCCACGTGGCGCGACGCCACTGGCGGGCGCGGGTGCGCCGGGCGCAGCGGGGCCGGGGGCGCACAGTGTTGGGCTTCGTGGCCGGCCCACAACGTTTCGGGCTTGAACAGTAATGGGCCGGGCCCATTACTGTAGCAGCCCGAAATTTGGCGGCGCCCGGAAGTGGGGACACGTTGGGTATTTCTGCATTTGTTTTTCTCAGCCTATAAATAGGCAGCCCGAGCCCTCTTCTTTGGGTTTTTCCTCTCAGCCCAAGCTTGATCTCCCCGAGCTCCCTTCTTGGAAGATTTTCATCTTCAAGTCCTTGATCTTCCTGCAGAGTTTTAGGATTTTTGGGGGCACGAATCCCGAGGTTCCCCATTTTACGGCGCGGCGCGACGTTGCATTCCTGGGTTCTTCTTCGGCGCAGCGACAGTGTTTTAGCTCCCCTGGGCTACCCCGAGATCATTTTGCTGTGATTCTTGCGCCGGCAGACTCCTAAGAGGTAGGACTTCATCTTTCGTTTTGGTCGCGCTTTCTCGTTTCGAGGTTTTGGCACGGATCCCGAGGCAAACAGTGACCCCATTTTCTGTGTGGACTTCCTTGACAGCAGCGGGGTATTTTGGCCATATCTTCGCGCACGAGCATCAGACGGAAACGAGCTTATACAACTTTTTCATCTACAGATCGCAAGGAACGCGCTCGTATTTTTCTTGGATTTTTCTGAGATTTCATCAGAGGTGAAAATTACTGTTTTCTCTGTGAACAGTGTACAGTTTTTATACAGATTTTTGTATGAGTGTACCCCCTTGCCGAATTTTTATCTTGACTTACCGAACTCCGATTTGGGCGTGCAAGGTACCGATTCGAAGCTATCGACGCAAGGATTGCTGTGATATTTTTATTGGAATTTTCTGGGCACTATCTGCAGGTGATAATTTAACAGTTCAGAATTCGAGGTTGTATGTGGTTTTAAGTGCTATATTTGGGAGCCTAGTGTAATTAGTGGACTTTGTATTGTGCCAGGAGTGTTACGGGTGTGCTGAACTTATTGGAGCAAGGGATTAGAGTTATCTGGTGTTTTCAGCTGTTGGGCTTTGGACAGTCAGCTTTTCAGGTGGGTGCCTTATTCCCGGAACCGGTGGACGGTTCTCTAAATTTTCATATGTTAGCATCGCATGCAGGTGAATGGTACAATAGCTGGGATTGATCGGTAAGTTTAACAATGAGGATTTTATGGAAATTGCAAGTGAATTATTCACAGTATGCCAATGGTATTAATCAAATAGTCATGTTGATGATTAGTGGAAGCTTATCTAAGGCAGGATACCCTATATGATTAATTATCATGCCATATTAGCACATAACCTTTTATGAGGATGGTTTATGCATTGGGATAGGATTATGTAGTTATGTGCAGGTTCTACCCTGAGGAGCCATTATGGATGGAGAATTATGGACAGGTATGGTCATTGATAATTTTGGCATGAGGTTTATTTCCCTTATTCTTCCTGAGGACAAATGCATGCTTGTATGGACATATGTGTATGGACATATAGTTAGGCCATCTTTTACTGCTGCACTACATATTGGAATTTGACTTAGGAGAAACCATGATTGCTTTCTTTCTCCTTTTTATTTAGACTTTTGAGTCATGTTGCTCGGGTTCGAGCAGAGGTTTGGGGATAGTGTAGCTGGGACCTTAGGGTCAGAGACAGGGTGTGCTTGATGTTGGATTGTGGGTTATTGCGGCAACCGCGGACTGTAGGCGGTTGACCGGATCTTGGTTATTTTACCCAAGTGTGGGTCGTGGGTTATTGCGGTGACCGCGGACTTTGGGCGGTTGACCGGATGTTGACTATTGCATCAGATTAGGTATGATATTGTTCTAGTGGATGGTGTTTCCCACTTTTTGAGTACTATTGCGTCAGATCGGGGTTTTGTTAGTGGACGGAGTTTCCCACTTTGATCATAGTCTTGATCCAGTCCTGCTGTTATGAGACAGTGGTTACAGAGGTACTCGATACAGTGATACTTTACTCGTGTGGGTCGCTCCCCTCGAGTGCCACTCCGGAGTAGGCTTTCCACGGTGCAGAGCGCCGGGCACCATGCTGGGTTTTGAGTCCTTGGGACTCCTTTGCTTCGGTGTTATGCGTAGGCTGGCATACCCGTCGCGGCAGAGCAGGCAGTACCAGTGATTACTGGTCTATCGATTGGGTTTATTCAGGCAGATACTGTGTGTTACACTCGTGCCTGGGGGACCGAGTGGAGTCTAGTAGCTGTGTTAGACCAGTGCTAGTATTGTTGGGAACCGTTCGGGGTTTGACGGTGGTCCCGTGGTCGTTGGGAGTTCTTTGACCATTGTGTGAGAGGTTGAGCATCTTGAGTCTTTCCGTTCTGAGAGAGAGAGGGCATGGATTTGACTATAGCCTGCATGAGCCACTACTCGATAGCGAGTTAGCCCGTTTGGACGCCCTACGTAATTCCTGCCCGTCAGCGGGAGGTGGTTGTAGGTGGGCGCAGGTTTGACTGGACCCGATGTGGCAGTCAGCTCGATTGGGTCGATTGAGCACCTCGTGTGCGAGAGTTGCATATCTTCATCAGAGTTTCCCCATTTGAGCATTTGGATAGAGGCATGGTAGCTGTAGAGTGTCTCCAGCTTCTTCTTTCAGTTTTACTGCATCGGTTATCTTTTGCCTCTGGTAGTCTTGGTGGGCAGATCGTCGGGCCTGGTGGCGATACCCACTGAGAACTCCCTTATTGCGTAGTTCTCACGCCCGTTGGGGGTTTTTCCCCCCTTTTGTCCTTTCTCCTCTTTGTTTTGCAGAGTCTTGGCGGGTGTTGCCGTTCTGTGGTTGCTGTGCGTGGTGAGGGAGTAGCGAGCTAGATCCAGACCCATCTTTGGAGTGTAGCGGTACCCCCTTTGGAGGAGATCTTCAGTATAGTCGGTAGATTGGTATTTTTCCTCTTTTGAGAGACTGATGTAGTGAGGATATGATGTATTGAGAGCTTGTACACTGATGTTTTATTTAAGATATCTCCCTGTTGAGCTATGAGTTTTGTACTCGAGGTTAATGTATGATTAGCATTTTTGGGAGATGGACCTTGTTGTTTTATCTTCAGTTGTACAGTGGTTGATTTTATTCTACAGCAGTTTTATCTTTTAGCTCTGATATCTGTTAGCTGTAGTTCTTTTTGCAGGTAGGACGCTTCGCCTATGCGGGTTTGGCATAGGTGGCGGATCTGTTGGCGAGCCCGGGTCGCAGTTTCGACCCCGGGGCGTGACAGATTAGGTGGTATCAGAGCTTAGGGATAGGTCAGTTGGGACTTAGAAACCCTAGGCTTGTGGTTGGACCCTAGGATGACTTCGTGAGAGTCGTGATTTGTAGCGAGAGTCCTGATTGAGTTTTGCACCTCTCCCGAGGGACGGGATGAGTGAATGGCATGTTTATTCTCCTAAGTAGTTATGTTGGCTGCAGACAACATAACGCTGTGGAATGGGTGACATGCTCTAGACTTTCGCTGGATTGGGTCGAGCGTTGTTGTGTGCTGATTTGTGGTTTCGTCGTGGCGAGCGGTGTCTCCCCGACGCTGGGTTTGGGACCCTTGTGCATCCTGTCATGGCAGTTGAGCTTGAGCGGTTGGTTTTGGGCCGGATACCCGGATTGAGGTCAGAGAACTCCGGACCCAGGTGACAGGATTGTCTGAGGCATAGCAGCGGCTGAGTGAGCAGCTAGTTTTGGTGACACAGTTGTCGGAGCAGTGGGCAGCCTGACAGTGCTTTCCTCCTGAGACCACCAGGATGCAGTACCCTCAGCGGCAGGGATTTCTGTGACGCCAATGGAGTGAGTTACCCCCTCCGTGCCAGTGTTTAGTGCCAAGGCACTGAGGCAGGGTGGATTGCTGACAGCTGATGAGCTGTGGGACATCATCGATCGATGGAGCTAGTTTGGTAGATGAACCACCCCGATTCATGGAATTGAGTTGGAGCCTTTGGAGGCAGAATCGTGGTTGGTAGTGTTGGAGAGGCTATTTGAGAGCCCCTTGTGGCAAAGGGTTTACGCAGTTGTTGAACTGCGCGTTCCATGGAACGAGGCGCATAGGATTTATGTGACCAGTAGTGGATGGCGCCAGGTTACCTTTCAGTTGATTTAGTCCCTCCGGTGCAGATTTTTGGATCTTGGATGCCGCGTTTGAGTGGGCATTGCGTTTGGAGCCTGGCGCTGCAGTTCTTTTGGATGGGGATCTTCTGCCTGAGGCAAGTTCCGGATAGAGGCGTATGATGCCAGATGATGGAGGACAGATCGGCCGGCAGAAACATTTTTGTTTTCCCTTCCTGGATGATGGATATCCTTGTGAATGGATTATTTAAAGCTTACCCAAGGGAATTCTACCCTTTGTGATTTATAACGTGCATATTTTGATTGTATCATATGGGATTGAGTTTTTGGATCTTGGATGCCGCGTTTGAGTGGGCATTGCGTTTGGAGCCTGGCGCTGCAGTTCTTTTGGATGGGGATCTTCTGCCTGAGGCAAGTTCCGGATAGAGGCGTATGATGCCAGATGATGGAGGACAGATCGGCCGGCAGAAACATTTTTGTTTTCCCTTCCTGGATGATGGATATCCTTGTGAATGGATTATTTAAAGCTTACCCAAGGGAATTCTACCCTTTGTGATTTATAACGTGCATATTTTGATTGTATCATATGGGATTGAGGGGTGAGCTTAGAAAGGATAAGTGTATAGGGAATTGCCTGGATTAATGGTGTTTTGTCTTATGACGGTTGTAATGATGGATTTCTGAGATGTTGGGGATCGGGCGGACCCCGATGGCGGTATCAGTGTCTCTATCAGAGTAGCGCATCGGTAGCGTGGTTTTGTTGTCTGCGGAGGATCGTATCTGTTGCCTCAGCGTGAACAGAGACAGAGGTCGTGCTCCCTTGTGATTGATGGGATATTTTCTGAAGGACTAAGCGACAACCGCTTGCATCGTGTGGATGAGCTTGTGCCGCCTGGTTGGAGGGCGCCACGGCAGTGGATCGGGTTGTTGCAGGTGTGATTTCATCACAGCAGTCGGAGTTAGTGCATTTTGCTTTCCGGCATGGACTAGAGGCAGAGTTATTACCACGTGCACTAGAGGTACAGGATACCATCGGTGTTGTGCATGTGAAGGAGGCTTGTGGATTATGTTCAGTGTCGTTGAGACCATGAGTTATACCGGCAAACCTCTTGATATGGGTGGCAGTTCGATGTTTTGACCCAGTGCTTGGGATTGGTTGGCACGGCACCACTGGATGGTTAAGTGCAGAGAGGGTGCTGATTGTGACTTTTGCGAGGCAGACAAAGGAGGCTTGTTATGGGGAGATTGTTAGAGCACACAGGTTTTAGCAACAGTGTGAGAGGTGCTTACGGCGGCACGGGGGCTCAAGGATATCCCTGTTGCCCACGGGATCCCGGGTGAGATTTCACCTAAGCTGTTGATGATGCCGCCGGTTAGGGAGACAGAGTTTGCGGTTGACGTGGTTCGGGGAACCGCGCCACCCTTGACAGCACCTCATTGGATATCGCCAGTGGAGCAGTTAGAGAGCTGATGGCGGAGTTACAGGATCTGATGGATCGAGGGGTCTGTTTGACCTAGTGCCACGCCGTTGGTATACGGTGGTGATGCCACGCCGTTGGTATACGGTGGTGATGCCACGCCGTTGGTATACGGTGGTGATGCCACGTCGTTGATACACGACTGTGAGGGTCCTTTTATGGTTCGAGTGTTGACAGGTCCGGGTGGTAGTTAGGACCTTTGGATGGAGTTATACTCCGGCAGTTGTTCGTCTGGGATACCTGTACCTATGTGGAATTGTATAGTTGCGTATTCTGCCATGATGGCATGCGGGATCCGGTAAGGACATTTTGAACTCACATTGAGGCCAAATGGAATAATTAATGCCCTGTTGTCTTCAAGATTTATGGAATGGTGTGTTCCAGTTGTACTTGGACAAATGGGGAGTGGTGTTCCCCAAGGATATTTTGATTTACTCCCAGAGTGACTTGGAGCACGAGGAGCACTTGTGGATGTGCTACCATGCCCGTGTGGATGAAGCTGTATGCCAAGTTATTGAGATACAAGTTGTAGCTTCAGAAGCATACCTCCATGGGTCACTTTGTTCGAGCCGTAGGGGCGGCAGTGGAAATCCGGCCAATATGGATACTAATTGGGAATTGGCCGAGATCAATAATTATGGTCAAGATAAGGAGCTTCTTGGACTGGGCAGTGCCAGGAGTGCTTGGCAATCGGATGATGAGACTGATACCAGCGCCAACGCTAACATTCCCAGTGTTGGGAGAGAGATCTGCGAGTTTCAGTGATGCCTCCTGTAGCGACTGCGGAATTACCATTGGGTTATTGTTGAGCATCCAGTATCACCCCGACAGAGCCACTGTGGTGGCGGATGCCTGGAACAGAAGAGCTATTTGGGAGTCGAGTTTGACGGTTCCATAGCTGGCACTGTGTGGGGCCATCCTTGTGTGCAGGGTTTGAGTTGAGTCCCTGAGGATCCCTTTTGAAGAGAGGCTGCGGCTGAGCAATCCACTTAGGTGGTTAAGTGTTGAGGGCGACCGAGTGTGAACCCCTGCTTGTTTTGGCCCTCTTTTCTGTGCAGGTGTTTGTGCAGATGTGATTCGGGTTGCTTTGGTTGAACTGGCTCTTGGGAGTGATTTTAGAGCGTGTTACTCAGGCTGTTTGTTCCTTTTTCCCCCGCCTTTTGTTGGAGTTTTTGAGGTTTCTCTGCGTCTCAGCTCTGGAGTGTCTTGTTTTGGACCCCTCGCCCGTGTTGGACTCGTTCCTTTTGGGGTCTGTGAGAGTTTGGAGTACGAGGGACGCCGTTGCGAATTCCGACTCGTGAGGTGAGGGAATTGCGCAATCGGGCTATGCCGTACTGGTTGTTGCTGTTGTTGTTGCTGAGGAGTAATCACGGGGAGCGATGGGTGACTTGGGAGCTGGAGACGGCGGTGTTGAATTTGGACCCCTGGTTTCTGAGACTCCTTGGGAGTTGCTCTAGTTTCGAGGACGAAACTTTCTTTTAGTGGGGGAGGATGTGGTGACCCGGATCTTTGCAGGGCTTCTACTGTGTGACCAGCAGCTTCTGGAAGCCTACGTGGCATGTCGGCGATGTTCGCGCGCCATTTTGGACACAAGAGATGGACACGAGGCTTAAATTTGGATCTCGTAGGTATTTGGGGGACCCCTTCGGATGTTTAGAAGAGTTTACCGCGTGGAGTGGATATCAAATTTAGGCTCGGCGCGGAATTCGGATTAAAAATACCTTTCCGGGAGCCTCCGGCAAATTAGAGGATTGGAATTTGGCAAAATGGACGCCGGATTTGGAATCAGCGCGCGAAAACGGTCAAGATGGGCTATTTACTTGTATTTTTCGGAGCTTGCTACAGTAATTTTACTGTTCATCGCCGGAACAGTGTTTCCGGCGATCGCCGGCGGCGGCTGGCGGCGGCGGGCGGCGGCGGAAGGCGGCTGAGCGCGCGGGCGGGCGCGCGGTCCACCGCGGAGGTCGTGCACCGGGGGCGGGCCACGCGGCGCCCTCCAGTTGGCCGGTTCAGCGGGCGCGGTCCACTGAAATTGGGCCCGGGTGCACGGTAGACCGGGTGGACACGTGGCGTGAGGTGATTGGTTCGGTGTTGTGCTCCCGGTCCACGGAATCGGTGGAGTGGTTGACCGGGGCAGGTGGCCGTACGGCGGGGCAGGTGGCCGTACGGCCGGGTCAGCCGCGACGTGCGCGGTGCACGGGGCCACGTGCGCGGTGCACGGGCTGCCGGGGCCACGTGGCGCGACGCCACTGGCGGGCGCGGGTGCGCCGGGCGCAGCGGGGCCGGGGGCGCACAGTGTTTGGCTTCGTGGCCGGCCCACAACGTTTCGGGCTTGAACAGTAATGGGCCGGGCCCATTACTGTAGCAGCCCGAAATTTGGCGGCGCCCTGAAGTGGGGACACGTTGGGTATTTCTGCATTTGTTTTTCTCAGCCTATAAATAGGCAGCCCGAGCCCTCTTCTTTGGGTTTTTCCTCTCAGCCCAAGCTTGATCTCCCCGAGCTCCCTTCTTGGAAGATTTTCATCTTCAAGTCCTTGATCTTCCTGCAGAGTTTTAGGATTTTTGGGGGCACGAATCCCGAGGTTCCCCATTTTACGGCGCGGCGCGACGTTGCATTCCTGGGTTCTTCTTCGGCGCAGCGACAGTGTTTTAGCTCCCCTGGGCTACCCCGAGATCATTTTGCTGTGATTCTTGCGCCGGCAGACTCCTAAGAGGTAGGACTTCATCTTTCGTTTTGGTCGCGCTTTCTCGTTTCGAGGTTTTGGCACGGATCCCGAGGCAAACAGTGACCCCATTTTCTGTGTGGACTTCCTTGACAGCAGCGGGGTATTTTGGCCATATCTTCGCGCACGAGCATCAGACGGAAACGAGCTTATACAACTTTTTCATCTACAGATCGCAAGGAACGCGCTCGTATTTTTCTTGGATTTTTCTGAGATTTCATCAGAGGTGAAAATTACTGTTTTCTCTGTGAACAGTGTACAGTTTTTATACAGATTTTTGTATGAGTGTACCCCCTTGCCGAATTTTTATCTTGACTTACCGAACTCCGATTTGGGCGTGCAAGGTACCGATTCGAAGCTATCGACGCAAGGATTGCTGTGATATTTTTATTGGAATTTTCTGGGCACTATCTGCAGGTGATAATTTAACAGTTCAGAATTCGAGGTTGTATGTGGTTTTAAGTGCTATATTTGGGAGCCTAGTGTAATTAGTGGACTTTGTATTGTGCCAGGAGTGTTACGGGTGTGCTGAACTTATTGGAGCAAGGGATTAGAGTTATCTGGTGTTTTCAGCTGTTGGGCTTTGGACAGTCAGCTTTTCAGGTGGGTGCCTTATTCCCGGAACCGGTGGACGGTTCTCTAAATTTTCATATGTTAGCATCGCATGCAGGTGAATGGTACAATAGCTGGGATTGATCGGTAAGTTTAACAATGAGGATTTTATGGAAATTGCAAGTGAATTATTCACAGTATGCCAATGGTATTAATCAAATAGTCATGTTGATGATTAGTGGAAGCTTATCTAAGGCAGGATACCCTATATGATTAATTATCATGCCATATTAGCACATAACCTTTTATGAGGATGGTTTATGCATTGGGATAGGATTATGTAGTTATGTGCAGGTTCTACCCTGAGGAGCCATTATGGATGGAGAATTATGGACAGGTATGGTCATTGATAATTTTGGCATGAGGTTTATTTCCCTTATTCTTCCTGAGGACAAATGCATGCTTGTATGGACATATGTGTATGGACATATAGTTAGGCCATCTTTTACTGCTGCACTACATATTGGAATTTGACTTAGGAGAAACCATGATTGCTTTCTTTCTCCTTTTTATTTAGACTTTTGAGTCATGTTGCTCGGGTTCGAGCAGAGGTTTGGGGATAGTGTAGCTGGGACCTTAGGGTCAGAGACAGGGTGTGCTTGATGTTGGATTGTGGGTTATTGCGGCAACCGCGGACTGTAGGCGGTTGACCGGATCTTGGTTATTTTACCCAAGTGTGGGTCGTGGGTTATTGCGGTGACCGCGGACTTTGGGCGGTTGACCGGATGTTGACTATTGCATCAGATTGGGTATGATATTGTTCTAGTGGATGGTGTTTCCCACTTTTTGAGTACTATTGCGTCAGATCGGGGTTTTGTTAGTGGACGGAGTTTCCCACTTTGATCATAGTCTTGATCCAGTCCTGCTGTTATGAGACAGTGGTACAGAGGTACTCGATACAGTGATACTTTACTCGTGTGGGTCGCTCCCCTCGAGTGCCACTCCGGAGTAGGCTTTCCACGGTGCAGAGCGCCGGGCACCATGCTGGGTTTTGAGTCCTTGGGACTCCTTTGCTTCGGTGTTATGCGTAGGCTGGCATACCCGTCGCGGCAGAGCAGGCAGTAGTACCAGTGATTACTGGTCTATCGATTGGGTTATTCAGGCAGATACTGTGTGTTACACTCGTGCCTGGGGGACCGAGTGGAGTCTAGTAGCTGTGTTAGACCAGTGCTAGTATTGTTGGGAACCGTTCGGGGTTTGACGGTGGTCCCGTGGTCGTTGGGAGTTCTTTGACCATTGTGTGAGAGGTTGAGCATCTTGAGTCTTTCCGTTCTGAGAGAGAGAGGGCATGGATTTGACTATAGCCTGCATGAGCCACTACTCGATAGCGAGTTAGCCCGTTTGGACGCCCTACGTAATTCCTGCCCGTCAGCGGGAGGTGGTTGTAGGTGGGCGCAGGTTTGATTGGACCCGATGTGGGCAGTCAGCTCGATTGGGTCGATTGAGCACCTCGTGTGCGAGAGTTGCATATCTTCATCAGAGTTTCCCCATTTGAGCATTTGGATAGAGGCATGGTAGCTGTAGAGTGTCTCCAGCTTCTTCTTTCAGTTTTACTGCATCGGTTATCTTTTGCCTCTGGTAGTCTTGGTGGGCAGATCGTCGGGCCTGGTGGCGATACCCACTGAGAACTCCCTTATTGCGTAGTTCTCACGCCCGTTGGGGGTTTTTTCCCCCCTTTTGTCCTTTCTCCTCTTTGTTTTGCAGAGTCTTGGCGGGTGTTGCCGTTCTGTGGTTGCTGTGCGTGGTGAGGGAGTAGCGAGCTAGATCCAGACCCATCTTTGGAGTGTAGCGGTACCCCCTTTGGAGGAGATCTTCAGTATAGTCGGTAGATTGGTATTTTTCCTCTTTTGAGAGACTGATGTAGTGAGGATATGATGTATTGAGAGCTTGTACACTGATGTTTTATTTAAGATATCTCCCTGTTGAGCTATGAGTTTTGTACTCGAGGTTAATGTATGATTAGCATTTTTGGGAGATGGACCTTGTTGTTTATCTTCAGTTGTACAGTGGTTGATTTTATTCTACAGCAGTTTTATCTTTTAGCTCTGATATCTGTTAGCTGTAGTTCTTTTTGCAGGTAGGACGCTTCGCCTATGCGGGTTTGGCATAGGTGGCGGATCTGTTGGCGAGCCCGGGTCGCAGTTTCGACCCCGGGGCGTGACAGATTAGGTGGTATCAGAGCTTAGGGATAGGTCAGTTGGGACTTAGAAACCCTAGGCTTGTGGTTGGACCCTAGGATGACTTCGTGAGAGTCGTGATTTGTAGCGAGAGTCCTGATTGAGTTTTGCACCTCTCCCGAGGGACGGGATGAAGTGAATGGCATGTTTATTCTCCTAAGTAGTTATGTTGGCTGCAGACAACATAACGCTGTGGAATGGGTGACATGCTCTAGACTTTCGCTGGATTGGGTCGAGCGTTGTTGTGTGCTGATTTGTGGTTTCGTCGTGGCGAGCGGTGTCTCCCCGACGCTGGGTTTGGGACCCTTGTGCATCCTGTCATGGCAGTTGAGCTTGAGCGGTTGGTTTTGGGCCGGATACCCGGATTGAGGTCAGAGAACTCCGGACCCAGGTGACAGGATTGTCTGAGGCATAGCAGCGGCTGAGTGAGCAGCTAGTTTTGGTGACACAGTTGTCGGAGCAGTGGGCAGCCTGACAGTGCTTTCCTCCTGAGACCACCAGGATGCAGTACCCTCAGCGGCAGGGATTTCTGTGACGCCAATGGAGTGAGTTACCCCCTCCGTGCCAGTGTTTAGTGCCAAGGCACTGAGGCAGGGTGGATTGCTGACAGCTGATGAGCTGTGGGACATCATCGATCGATGGAGCTAGTTTGGTAGATGAACCACCCCGATTCATGGAATTGAGTTGGAGCCTTTGGAGGCAGAATCGTGGTGGTGGTAGTGTTGGAGAGGCTACTTTGAGAGCCCCTTGTGGCAAAGGTTTACGCAGTTGTTGAACTGCGCGTTCCATGGAACGAGGGCGCATAGGATTTATGTGACAGTAGTGGATGGCGCCAGGTTACCTTTCAGTTGATTTAGTCCCTCCGGTGCAGATTTTTGGATCTTGGATGCCGCGTTTGAGTGGGCATTGCGTTTGGAGCCTGGCGCTGCAGTTCTTTTGGATGGGGATCTTCTGCCTGAGGCGATATGCGTATGATGCCAGATGATGGAGGACAGATCGGCCGGCAGAATCTTATGGATACCTTGTGAATGGGCAAGATGATGTGACGGAGGTATTTTGATTTATGATTTTTGGATCTTGGATGCCGCGTTTGAGTGGGCATTGCGTTTGGAGCCTGGCGCTGCAGTTCTTTGGATGGGGATCTTCTGCCTGAGGCAAGTTCCGGATAGAGGCGTATGATGCCAGATGATGGA
This sequence comes from Tillandsia leiboldiana, assembly GCA_029204045.2. Taxonomy (NCBI): domain Eukaryota; kingdom Viridiplantae; phylum Streptophyta; class Magnoliopsida; order Poales; family Bromeliaceae; genus Tillandsia; species Tillandsia leiboldiana. The sequence continues at coordinate 19,636 of JAQNDB010001737.1, read as the reverse complement.
GGACAGATCGGCCGGCAGAAACATTTTTGTTTTCCCTTCCTGGATGATGGATATCCTTGTGAATGGATTAAAAGCTTACCCAAGGGGATGTTACCCGGGTGTGATTGATAACTGGCATGTTTGGGGTGCAATATATGTGATTGAGGGGTGAGTTTAGTAAGGATAATTGTATAGGGAATTGCATGGATTAATGGTGTTTTGTCTTATGACGGTTGCAATGATGGACTTCTGAGATGTTGGGGATCGGGCGGCACCCCGATGGCTGTATCAGTGTCTATTTCAGAGTAGCGCAACGGTAGCGTGGTTTTGTTGTCTGCAGAGGATCGTATCTGTTGCCTCAGCGTGAAGCAGAGACAGAGGTCGTGCTCCCTTGTGATTGATGGATATTTTCTGGTGGATTAAGCGACAACCGCTTGCATCGTGTGGATGAGCTTGTGCCGCCTGGTTGGAGGGCGCCACGGCAGTGGATCGGGTTGTTGCAGGTGTGATTTCATCACAGCAGTCGGAGTTAGTGCACCTCGCTTTCCGGCATGGACTAAAGGCAGAGTTATTACCACGTGCACTAGAGGTACAGGATACCATCGGTGTTGTGCATGTGAAGGAGGCTTGTGGGTTTTGTTCAGTTGCCGTTGAGACCATGAGTTATACCGGCGAACCTCTTGTTATGGGTGGCAGTTCGACGTTTTGACCCAGTGTTTGGGATTGGTTGGCACGGCACCACTGGATGGTTAAGTGCAGAGAGGGTGCTGATTGTGACTTTTGCGAGGCAGACAAGGGAGGCTTGTTATGGGGAGATTGTTAGAGCACACAGGTTTTAGCAACAGTGTGAGAGGTGCTTACGGCGGCACGGGGGCTCAAGGATATCCCTGTTGCCCACGGGATCCCGGGTGAGATTTCACCTAGGCTGTTGTTGATGCCGCCGGTTAGGGAGACAGAGATTGCGGTTGACGTGGTTCGGGGAACCGCGCCACCCTCGACAGCACCTCATTGGATATCGCCAGTGGAGCAGTTAGAGAGCTGATGGCGGAGTTACAGGATCTGATGGATCGAGGGGTCTGTTTGACCTAGTGCCACGCCGTTGGTATACGGTGGTGATGCCACGCCGTTGGTATACGGTGGTGATGCCACGCCGTTGGTATACGGTGGTGATGCCACGTCGTTGATACACGACTGTGAGGGTCCTTTTATGGTTCGAGTGTTGACAGGTCCGGGTGGTAGTTAGGACCTTTGGATGGAGTTATACTCCGGCAGTTGTTCGTCTGGGATACCTGTACCTATGTGGAATTGTATAGTTGCGTATTCTGCCATGATGGCTTGCGGGATCCGGTAGGGACATTATGAACTCATATTGAGGCCAAATGGAATGATTAATGCCCTGTTGTCTTCAAGATTTATTGGACTGGTGTGTTCCAGTTGTACTTGGACAAATGGGGAGTGGTGTTCCCCAAGGATATTTTGATTTACCTCCCAGAGCGACTTGGAGCACGAGGAGCACTTGTGGATGTGCTACCATGCCCGTGTGGATGAAGCTGTATGCCAAGTTATTGAGATACAAGTTGTAGCTTCAGAAGCATACCTCCATGGGTCACTTTGTTCGAGCCGTAGGGGCGGCAGTGGAAATCCGGCCAATATGGATACTATTTGGGAATTGGCCGAGATCAATATTTATGGTCAAGATAAGGAGCTTGTTGGACTGGGCAGTGCCAGGAGTGCTTGGCAATTGGATGATGAGACTGATACCAGCGCCAACGCTAACATTTCCAGTGTTGGGAGAGAGATCTGCGAGTTTCAGTGATGCCTCCTGTAGCGACTGTGGAATTCCCATTGGGTTATTGTTGAGCATCCAGTATCACCCCGACAGAGCCACTGTGGTGGCGGATGCCTGGGGCAGAAGAGCTATTTGGGAGTCGAGTTTGACGGTTCCATAGCTGGCACTGTGTGGGGCCATCCTTGTGTGCAGGGTTTGAGTTGTGTCCCTGAGGATCCCTTTTGATGAAGGCTGCGGCTGAGCAATCCACTTAGGTGGTTAAGTGTTGAGGGCGACCGAGTGTGAACCCCTGCTTGTTTGGGCCCCCTTTTCTGTGCAGGTGTTTGTGCGGATGTGATTCGGGTTGCTTTGGTTGAGCTGGCTCTTGGGAGTGATTTTTGAGCGTGTTGCTCGGGCTATTTGTTCCTTTTCCCCCCGTCTTTTGTTGGAGTTTTTGGGTTTTTCTGCGTCTCAGCTCTGGAGTGTCATGTTTTGGACCCCTCGCCCGTGATTGACTCGTTCCTTTTGGGGTCGGTGAGAGTTTGGAGTACGAGGGACGCCCGTTGCGAATTCTGACTCGTGAGGTGAGGGAATTGCGCAATCGGGCTATGCCGTACTGGTTGTTGCTGTGGTTGTTGCTGAGGAGTAATCACGGGGAGCGATAGGTGACTTGGGAGCTGGAGACGGCGGTGTTGAATTTTGACCCCTGGTTTCTGAGACTCCTTGGGAGTTGCTCTAGTTTCGAGGACGAAAACTTTCTTTTAGTGGGGGAGGATGTGGTGACCCGGATCTTTGCAGGGCTTCTACAGTGTGACCAGCAGCTTCTGGAAGCCTACGTGGCATGTCGGCGATGTTCGCGCGCCATTTTGGACACAAGAGATGGACTCGAGGCTTAAATTTGGATCTCGTAGGTATTTGGGGGACCCCATCGGATGTTTAGAAGAGTTTACGCGTGGAGTGGATATCAAATTTAGGCTCGGCGCGGAATTCGGATTAAAAATACCTTTCCGGGAGCCTCCGGCAAATTAAAGGATTGGAATTTGGCAAAATGGACGCCGGATTTGGAATCAGCGCGCGAAAACGGTCAAGACGGGCTATTTACTTGTATTTTTCGGAGCTTGCTACAGTAATTTTACTGTTCATCGCCGGAACAGTGTTTCCGGCGATCGCCGGCGGCGGCTGGCGGCGGTGGGCGGCGGCGGATGGCGGCTGAGCGCGCGGGCGGGCGCGCGGTCCACCGCGGAGGTCGTGCACCGGGGGCGGGCCACGCGGCGCTCTCCGGTTGGCCGGTTCAGCGGGCGCGGTCCACTGAAGTTGGGCCCGGGTGCACGGTAGACCGGGGGGACACGTGGCGTGAGGTGGTTGGTTCGGTGTGGTGCTCCCGGTCCACGGAATCGGTGGAGTGGTTGACCGGGGCAGGTGGCCGTACGGCGGGGCAGGTGGCCGTACGGCCGGGGCAGCCGCGACGTGCGCGGTGCACGGGGCCACGTGCGCGGTGCACGGGCTGCCGGGGCCACGTGGCGCGACGCCATTGGCTGGCGCAGGTGCGCCGGGTGCAGCGGGGCCCGGGGATGAACAGTGCTGGGCTACGTGGCCGGCCCACGTTGTTTCGGGCTTGAACAGTAATGGGCCGGGCCCATTACTGTAGCAGCCCGAAAATTCGCGGCGCCCGGAAGTGGGGGACACGTTGGGTATTTCTCCATTTGTTTTCTTCAGCCCATTTAAAGGCAACCCGAGCCCCCTTTCCTTGCCTTTTTCTCTCTACCCTCTCACTCTCTACCCGAGCCCCCTCAAGCAAAGTTGTTCATCTTCAAGTCCTTGATCTTCCTGCAGAGTTTTGGGATTTTTGGGGGCACGAATCCCGAGGTTCCCCATTTTACGGCGCGGCGCGACGTTGCATTCCTGGGTTCTTCTTCGGCGCAGCAACAGTGTTTTAGCTCCCCTGGGCTACCCCGAGATCATTTTGCTGTGATTCTTGCGCCGGCAGACTCCTAAGAGGTAGGACTTCATCTTTCGTTTTGGTCGCGCTTTCTCGTTTGAGGTTTTGGCACGGATCCCGAGGCAAACAGTGACCCCATTTTCTGTGTGGACTTCCTTGACGGCAGCGGGGTATTTTGGCCATATCTTCGCGCACGAGCATCAGACGGAAACGAGCTTATACAACTTTTTCATCTACAGATCGCAAGGAACGCGCTCGTATTTTTCTTGGATTTTTCTGAGATTTCATCAGAGGTGAATATTACTGTTTTCTCAGTGAACAGTGTACAGTTTTTATACAGATTTTTGTATGAGTGTACCCCCTTGCCGAATTTTTATCTTGACTTACCGAACTCTGATTTGGGCGTGCAAGGTACCGATTCGAAGCTATCGACGCAAGGATTGCTGTGATATTTTTATTGGAATTTTCTGGGCACTATCTGCAGGTGATAATTTAACAGTTCAGAATTCGAGGTTGTATGTGGTTTTAAGTGCTATATTTGGGAGCCTAGTGTAATTAGTGGACTTTGTATTGTGCCAGGAGTGTTACGGGTGTGCTGAACTTATTGGAGCAAGGGATTAGAGTTAATTGGTGTTTTCAGCTGTTGGGCTTTGGACAGTCAGCTTTTCAGGTGGGTGCCTTATTCCCGGAACCGGTGGACGGTTCTCTAAATTTTCATATGTTAGCATTGCATGCAGGTGAATGGTACAATAGCTGGGATTGATCGGTAAGTTTAACAATGAGGATTTTATGGAAATTGCAAGTGAATTATTCACAGTATGACAATGGTATTAGTCAAATAGTCATGTTGATGATTAGTGGAAGCTTATCTAAGGCAGGATGCCCTATATGATTAATTATCATGCTATATTAGCACATAACCTTTTATGAAGATGGTTTATGCATTGGGATAGGATTATGTAGTTATGTGCAGGTTCTACTCTGAGGAGCCATTATGGATGGAGAATTATGGACAGGTATGGTCATTGATAATTTTGGCATGAGGTTATTTCCCTTATTCTTCCTGAGGACAAATGCATGCTTGTATGGACATATGTGTATGGACATATAGTTAGGCCATCTTTTACTGCTGCACTACATATTGGAATTTGACTTAGGAGAAACCATGATTGCTTTCTTTCTCCTTTTTATTTAGACTTTTGAGTCATGTTGCTCGGGTTCGAGCAGAGGTTTGGGATAGTGTAGCTGGGACCTTAGGGTCAGAGACAGGGTGTGCTTGATGTTGGATTGTGGGTTATTGCGGCAACCGCGGACAGTAGGCGGTTGACCGGATCTTGATTAATTTACCCAATTGTGGGTCGTGGGTTATTGCGGCAACCGCGGACAGTAGGCGGTTGACCGGATCTTGATTATTTTACCCAATTGTGGGTCGTGGGTTATTGCGGTGACCGCGGACTTTGGGCGGTTGACCGGATGTTGACTATTGCATCAGATTGGGTATCAGATTTGTTCTAGTGGATGGTGTTTCCCACTTTTTGAGTACTATTGCGTCAGATCGGGGTTTTGTTAGTGGACGGAGTTTCCCACTTTGATCATAGTCTTGATCCAGTCCTGCTGTTATGAGACAGTGGTTACAGAGATACTCGATACAGTGATGCTTGATACAGTGATACTTTACTCGTGTGGGTCGCTCCCCTCGAGTGCCACTCCGGAGTAGGCTTTCCACGGTGCAGAGCGCCGGGCACCATGCTGGGTTTTGAGTCCTTGGGACTCCTTTGCTTCGGTGTTATGCGTAGGCTGGCATACCCGTCGCGGCAGAGCAGGCAGTACCAGTGATTACTGGTCTATCGATTGGGTTTATTCAGGCAGATGCCGTGTGTTACACTCGTGCCTGGGGGACCGAGTGGAGTCTAGTAGCTGTGTTAGACCAGTGCTAGTATTGTTGGGAACCGTTCGGGGTTTGACGGTGGTCCCGTGGTTGTTGTGAGTTCTTTGACTATTGTGTGAGAGGTTGAGCATCTTGAGTCTTTCCGTTCTGAGAGAGAGAGGGCATGGATTTGACTATAGCCTGCATGAGCCACTACTCGATAGCGAGTTAGCCCGTTTGGACGCCCTACGTAATTCCTGCCCGTCAGCGGGAGGTGGTTGTAGGTGGGCGCAGGTTTGACTGGACCCGATGTGGCAGTCAGCTCGATTGGGTCGTTTGAGCACCTCGTGTGCGAGAGTTGCATATCTTCATCAGAGTTTCCCCATTTGAGCATTTGGATAGAGGCATGGTAGCTGTAGGGTGTTTCCAGCTTCTTCTTTCAGTTTTACTGCATCGGTTATCTTTTGCCTCTAGTAGTCTTGGTGGGCAGATCGTCGGGCCTAGTGGCGATACCCACTGAGAACTCCCTTATTGCGTAGTTCTCACGCCCGTTGGGGGTTTCCCCCCCCCCTTTTGTCCTTTCTCCTCTTTGTTTTGCAGAGTCTTGGCGGGTGTTGCTGTTCTGTGGTTGCTGTGCGTGGTGAGGGAGTAGCGAGCTAGATCCAGACCCATCTTTGGAGTGTAGCGGTACCCCCTTTGGAGGAGATCTTCAGTATAGTCGGTAGATTGGTTTTTTTTTTCCTCTTTTGAGAGACTGATGTAGTGAGGATATGATGTATTGAGAGCTTGTACACTGATGTTTTATTTAGGATATCTCCCTGTTGAGCTATGAGTTTTGTACTCGAGGTTAATGTATGATTATCATTTTTGGGAGATGGACCTTGTTGTTTTATCTTCAGTTGTACAGTGGTTGATTTTATTCTACAGCATTTTTTTATCTTTTAGCTCTGATATCTGTTAGCTGTAGTTCTTTTTGCAGGTAGGACGCTTCGCCTATGCGGGTTTGGCATAGGTGGCGGATCTGTTGGCGAGCCCGGGTCGCAGTTTCGACCCCGGGGCGTGACAAAAGTCATTTCATAAGTTTGTAATGAACCAACTAATTCTTCTACACGTATTTCGTCCGGGTGTTTAATAGTTTCAATGGCAGTAACCTTTGGGCGAAATCGTTCAGGAAGAGTTCTTAAGATTTTTCTTACAATCTTAAATTCTGGAATCTTCTCTCCCAGATTAGCACATGAGTTTACGATGTCTTGCAATCGTGTATAGTAGTCCGTGAAAGATTCATTTTCTGCCATCAAGATAGAGTCAAACTTGCTCGTAAGCATCTGCTGTTTCTGAATCTTCACGAGGTTAGTTCTCTCATGTGTAACCTGGAGAACATCCCAGATTTCTTTCGCAGTCTCACATGCCGAGACGCGAGAGAATTCAGTTTGAGATAAGGCATTAAAAATAGCATTAATTCCCTTGCCATTGTAAGAAGATAACTCAAACTCTTCCTTGGTCCATTTCGACCTAGGTTTTAAGGTGTGAATATCAGAGATAAGTTCAGTTGGATTAGTCCATCCTGATTCAATTGAATGCCACACCCTTTCGTCGATGGAAGATAAAAAGGCTTTCATCCGTACTTTCCAGTACGCATAATTTGTTCCATCAAAGAAAGGGGGTCGATTGATGTTTCCACCTTCAACCATTGTTCACAACCCTATTCCCTCTCTGATACCACTTGTTGGGTCGTATATAATACGGATCTAAATAGGGGAAGAAACACCTAGAGGGGGGTGAATAGGTGTAAACGTATAAACACTCAAAAATCGTTGTGATAAAAACCCAATGCGGAAATGAAAATAACTCGCACGATTTTTACGTGGAAAACTCCATCACCGGAGTAAAAAACCACGGGACCGATAACACGGCAGAAATCCACTAGAATTAAAACACGTACAAGGTGATTTACCGTACACACTTACGACTCAACCTTTTCCATACGCTCCTAGAGGATCTTCTCCGCTCGCTCCAGACGCTTCTCGAATCCACGATCTGCGCCCAACGCCGAATCCACGGCGTCCAACGTCGAATCCACGACGTCCGACCGAATCCACGGTCTTCACCCAATAGCACCCTTCGAATCCACGAACGTGCCTCGCTCCGAATCCACGAGAGCGATTGAACCTTGAATCCACAAGGACACGCGAATCCACGCGCCGATTTTGGGGTAATCGTTGTTTTTGGGTGGTGATGATCCGCCGAATACTTAGATCAAAGATAGATCGGAAATACCATCTAAGTATTCATTAGTTTGATTCAACTCAAGATGTGAGTATGAAAACCTAGAATCAAACTAATCAATATAGATGAAGAAACATAGAGTATTCTCTAATGATTTCCTTTCTTCTCTATATGTGGATCTATAGCCGTATAAGATGATATATGAAAATGACGGCTATGTGGATTGACCCTAGAAAGAAAGACATAGGGTCTATTTATAGGTTAGAAACCCTAGGAAGGAGATAAGAATCAAAAACCTGCCATTTCTGGAATTTTACGGACGGCGATCCGGATCGTGATAACTGAGATCCGGATCGTCATAACGAATCAGCCAATTCCAGAAAAACGAAGGTTCGGGATCCGGATCATGTGACTACGATCCGGATCGTTCATACAGTTCACCAAACATCAACGTTCGGGATCCGGATTGCGAAGCAAGATCCGGATCGTTCAAGGTAGATGGTAAACTCAACGTTCGGGATCCGGATCAAGAGACTACGATCCGGATTGCGACGATGTATGAACGAACCACCTTCGGGATCCGGATCGAACAGCCTGATCCGGATCCTGAACATGTCCCAAGTCCAGTTTTTGATTTTTATGCAATGAAAGATTCTTCCAAGTGTTTCTACACTACAAGAAGTATTCGGATCACACAAATTCTTTAGTTAAACATACCTGATCCTTTTGAATTCTTCTTTCTTGAGATTGAGTTAAATGATCCAACTTTCTTCACCTTCAATCTTCAGGACTTGAAACTTTCACGAAACTACGCCAACTCAAATTCCGTAACATTATTTATTTTTCCGCATTGGGTTTTTTATATCGCAAAGATTTTTGAGTGTTTATGGTTTACACCTATTCACCCCCCTCTAGGTGTTTTTTCCCCTATTTAGATCCTATTATACATATAACCCAACAAGTGGTATCAGAGCGGGAATAGGGTTGTAAACAATGGTTGAAGGTGGAAACATCAACAGACCCCCGTTCTTCGATGGAACAAATTATGCGTACTGGAAAGTACGGATGAAAGCCTTTTTAATTTCCATCGACGAACGGGTGTGGCAATCAATTGAATTAGGATGGACTAATCCAACTGAAATTATTGGTGATGTTCGCACCATCAAACCTAGGTCGAAATGGACCAAGGAAGAGATTGATATATCTTCTTACAATGGCAAGGGAATTAATGCTTTATTTAATGCCTTATCTCAAACAGAGTTCTCTCGCGTCTCGGCATATGAGACTGCAAAAGAAATCTGGGATGTTCTTCAAGTTACGCATGAGGGAACTAACCTTGTGAAGATTCAGAAACTGCAGATGCTTACGAGCAAGTTTGACTCTATCTTCATGGCAGAAAATGAATCGTTCACAGACTATTACACACGATTGCAAGACATCGTAAACTCATGTGCTAACTTGGGAGAGAAGATTCCAGAATTTAAAATTGTAAGAAAGATCTTAAGAACTCTTCCTGAAAGATTTCGTTCCAAGGTTACAGCCATTGAAACTATTAAACACCCGGACGAAATCCGTGTAGAAGAATTAGTTGGTTCTTTACAAACTTATGAAATGACATTTCCTACTAACTATTCTTCGGGAAAGGCATCCTCTTCTAAGTCTTCAGGTTATGCTTTGAAAACAACAAAAGAAGAAGACGCGGATTCATCCTCCTCAGGCGATGACGAGAATTTATCTATGGAGGACTTTGAGAAGCAGCTCGCTCTCTTGACAAGGAAGTTTCGCCGAAATTTTCGAAGGGGTAATTCAAGCAAAACTCCATCCTTTGGAAAGTGGAAGAAAGGCAAGGGTTCTTCAAGTTACAAGTCAAGAAAGCAAGAGGGTTTTTCTAAGGATAAGAAAAGCACAGAAGGACAAGTCCAATGCTTCAAGTGCCGAGCGTACGGCCATATCTCAACGGAATGTCCAACTAAGAATCCGTCTAAGAAGAAGGCGATGCAAGCCGTCACTTGGGATGACACCTCATCGTCAAGTGATGAAGAAGACAACGCAACAGCGTTCCACGCGTCCACATCTTCACCCTTCATGTGCTTAATGGCAAGTACATCCGAGTCATTGTCCAACTCCACTGTTGAAAAGAATGCAACGGACAATGAATCGGATGATTCGGAATGTGAAGATTTTGCTCTAGCCTACCACAGACTTTTGAGGGATTCAAAGAAACTGGCTAAGCAAAACAAGGGGTTGAGAGGGAGATTGCTGGATCTCGAAGAAGAACTAAAAAGGGTAACTTCTCTCTCGACCGATCTTGAAGTGGAAAGGGATAATCTGATAAAAGCAAATGTTTCCCTTCAAGAGTCCAATGAGCAATTCGAGAAGAATTATATAGATATGTCTAACAAAGCGAATTACTTCTTGAAGCTCAACGGCGAGGCTCGACAGGAAAAATTGGAAATGACAGAGATCATTCTCCAACTCAAGGATAACTTGCAGCGATTTTCATCAGGAAGGAGTAAGTTGGATAAGCTTCTTGGTCTTGGTCAATGAAACAAGTTCGGCCTCGGATACAATCGAACTAAAGACGATTTTAGTTCGGTTGGGACAGTTTTTGTGCCTCAGTCGGTATCTCCTCCTCCGACACCGGAATTCACGACAAGCAACGACAACAAGCCTACTTCACCCTCCTCGGGATCGTCAAGCACTAAGGTATGTTTTCGTTGTAATTTTGCAGGGCACATAAGGAGAAATTGCAAGATGGGAGCCAAACGCTCAACTCAAGCACTTCTTGCAACGACTACCAAAAGGGTAATTCCTCAGAAAGGAAATGCAAATTATTCGAAAGGAAAAAGCCTCGGTAGTTCATCAAACAAGACGACGACGTCAAGTGAAAAGCGATGGATCTAACAAGACGCTTGCACCAAAGGTATCAACCTCACAATCATTTCCGACGTACACCAAAACTCGAAAGGTTTGGGTACGCAAAGGTGAAATCTTCCCTTGTCTTGTAACAAATATTTCCTTGCATGCGTATGATAATTCGTCTTGGTATCCGGATAGCGGCTGTTCCCGTCACATGACCGGTGACAAAAACCGTTTTCAAAATTTTGAGAAAATCTCCGGAGGACTTGTGGTTTTCGGAGACGGTCAGTCTTCCAAAATTGTTGGAAAAGAACCAGTAGCTATTCCAGATGGCCCGATTCTGAATAATGTGTTATTTGTTGATGGGCTTAAGACGAACCTCATTAGTATCAGTCAACTTTGTGACAATGGTTTTTCTGTTAATTTTTTATCTGTTGAATGCATTGTAACTGATAAGGATCATGTTTTCTTTTTAAAAGGGGTTAGATCTGAAAACAATTGTTATGTTGTTCCTAATAAAAATTCTGAAAACTGTAACTTAGCCTCTTTGGATAATGTAACACTTTGGCATGAAAGGCTAGGACACATAAACTTTAAGGAACTTGCTAGAATTTCAAACAAGGACGTGGTCAAGGGGGTTCCTAAACTTTCACTTGAACAAAACATTGTGTGTGGTGGTTGTCTTAAGGGAAAACAATCAAGGGCTGCACACAAGAACCTGAACACGTCGGTACCAAACGACCCTTGGAATTATTGCATATGGATCTTAGGGGCCAACACGTCACCATCCTTGGGAGGTAAATGGTACATTTTCTTATTGGTTGATGATTTCTCTCGGTACTCTTGGGTAGCATTTTTAAAAGAGAAAGCTGATACTTTTTGATTCTTTTCACGAGATTTGCCTTCGTATTATGATTGAAAAGAATGAAAAGATCATTCGTGTTAGAAGTGATAGAGGTGGAGAATTCATAAACTTTAAATTCATTGATTTTTTGCACTTCCAACGGCATTAGCATGAATTCTCAGCACCCTATACACCTCAACAACTGGTGTTGGTCGAGCGCAAAAACAGGGTTGTTCAAGAGATGGCACGTGTTATGCTTCATAGCCGGAATTTACCGCTACATTTTTGGCTGTAAGCTGTGAACACTGCATCTATGTTATTAATCGAGTTTTATTTGCGCCCGGGAACGTTAAATACACCATATGAACTATGGTTTGTAGAAAACCCAACATCAAATATTTTCGTATCTTCGGGAGTCGATGTTACATTTTACGTGACCGCGAAAATCTTGGAAAATTTGACTCTCGAAGTGACGAAGGGATTTTCTGGGGTATTCTACAAATAGTAGAGCATATCGGGTATTTAACTTGGAATCTAAGACGATCGTAGAATCTATAAATGTTAAAGTAGATGAAGCTTTCCACTTTGCATCTGATAAATCTACCCCTGATATCTCTCTTGATGATGATACTCCTGTAATGCATCTTCTCATGATAATACTTCCAATATGAATGATGCATCTAATAGGTTCTTCAAGCTTATCTGATGTGCAGGATCATCTCATGTACCTCCGAGTACTCCATTACAACAAACGTTACGCATCTCCAAGGATCATCCTGAATCAAACATCATTGGAGACCCACAAGAAGGAAGTCAAAACTCGGAGACAGTTGGTTTTGTGGATTCGCATGTTTTGGTTTCCACGATCGAACCAAAGAACGTCGATGAAGCTCTTCAGGATGACGACTGGATTGAAGCAATGTAGGAAGAGCTCCATCAGTTTGAACGCAACAAAGTCTGGAAATTAACGACGCCCATCCGAAGCAACACAATGTGATTGGTACTAAAGGATTTTCAAGAACAGAGAAAAATGAGGATGGTAACCATCATCAGGAACAAAGCACGGTTTAGTTGCTCAAGGCTACTCTCAAATAGAAGTATAGACTTTGATGAAACGTTCGGCCCTGTAGCTAGACTCGAGTCCATTCGTATCGTATTCGCTATTGCTTGTCACTTAAAATAAAACTCTTTCAAATGGACGTTAAGAGCGCGTTTTTTAAATGGGTTTTGTAAATGAGGAAGTTTATTGTGGCTCAACCGAAAGGTTTTGTAGACTGTAAACTACCTAACCATGTTTTTCGTTTGAAAAAGGCTCTTTACGGTTTAAAACAAGCACCGCGAGCGTGGTACGAAAGGTTTGACAAAGCACCTTTTGAGAAGGGCTATACTCGAGGGGGAGCAGATCGGACTCTCTTTGTGAGCATTATCAAAATAACTTCATGGTGCACAAATCTATGTCGATGACATTGTGTTTGGAGCAACAAAGGATAATGATGCTTCTAAATTCGCAGAAACCATGGGAAAGCGAATTTGAGATGTCTATGATGGGGGAACTGACATACTTTCTTGGATTGCAAGTGAAACAAAATGGTGAAGGGATCCATCTGTTTCAATCCAAGTATGGCAAAGGAGTTGGTAAAGAAATTCGGATTAGAAGATTCTAAAGATTTCCTACTCCTATGGGAACTAGCAATAAGGGATTAGGAAGTGAATCTCTTAGTGATACTGTAGACGAGAAACTCTATCGCAGCATGATTGGAAGTCTACTTTACCTCACAGCTAGTCGCCCGGATATATCCTTTAGTGTTGGGATTTGCGCGAGAATATCAATCAGCACCAAAGAGGTCACCTGGAAAGCGGTTGAAACGGATCATCCGGTACATCAAAGGAACCATTAATTTCGGAATTTGGTATCCTATGGGAACAAGTCTAGATATTATTGGATACTCAGATGCCGATTGGGCAGGATCTGTGGATGATCGGAAAAGTACGAGTGGTGCATGTTTTTATCTTGGCCATTGCCTTGTTGCATGGCATAGTAAAAAGCAAAACTGCATTGCACTCTCGACTGCCGAAGCGGAATACATCTCAGCGGGTAGTTGTTCAACTCAACTCATTTGGATGAAAAGCGTGTTGAGCGACTTCCGGATTTCAGCAACTTCGGTAACTGTTTTATGTGACAACACTAGTGCTATAAACATTTCAAAAAACCCTGTGTTGCACTCTAGAACAAAACACATTGAACTTAGATATCATTTTCTTAGAGAGCTAGTTGAATCAAATATTCTTCAAATTTCCTACATTTCAACTGAAGATCAATTAGCTGACATTTTAACAAAACCTTTGGATCAAAAACGTTTTATTCATTTGCGTAAAGCAATTGGAATGCTTTCCTTGAAATAACCTCTTTTTGAAACTTTGTTTAGGTTAGGTTTTGTTTTTGTGTTTTTGTTCATTATCTATGCTTAGACATAGAACATTAATTGAGCATTAGTTTTATTGACTTTAACTGCATCCTTTTATATATTTAGAAATTTATTATGCTTTAGATATCATAATATTTCATTTGATGCAATGATCATTTATGTCAATTAAATCATCTTTGTTTTGATCAAAGTCAATTTCTCTCTCGATGATCTCTTGGTATAGTTTTTATCTTATTTGACTGTTTAGTCGAGTATGAAATCGAGATCAATATTTGGTTGAATACTTTATATCTTAAATAATTGATAGCCAATTGAGGGGGAGTCAAAGAAAAAGTATTATGCTCAAAAGATGTGGAAAGAGTTACATCCCAATGAGGAGTGTGAAAACTACCACCACATGGAGGAAAGAGCTACCACCTCGGTCGTCCGAGTACTGTGTGCAGCTACCACATGTATACCAAGCAAGTTTTTCAAGTTTGATTAAATAAAATGCATGTTGAAATACTTGACTCTGTCAAAATTTCAAGGTTGGTATAAGGTGGGATTTTTAATGAAAGATGCTCAAAGAGCCACTCTCTTCAATAAATTGACTAGATATATTATCTAATTATCTGGGATTTTAGACATCTATTGATCTTTGTATTTCATTTTCTTTACCGAATTGATGATTTGATAAAGGCATTACTCATAAGATCAAGTTAGATGTAATTGAAGTTGTTCAACTTTAAGGGATTTAATTTTTATAAATTTTCGTTTCATTTGTTGGATGTTATTGATAGATTTGGCATAATCTATTTCTTGTTGTATGAAACGATGATTTTCGTTTAAAGTTGATACACAAAAGTGCTTACAATCTTTTTCTGGTTTTTCTAGAATTTCTCTGAAATTTTCTAAAGAAAAAGTTGGAGCCGATCCGGATTGGACCTGCCGATCCGGATCCCGAACGCAGATATTCTTCTGCGGGCAGACGATCCGGATTGGACCTGCCGATCCGGATCCCGAACGCAGTTTTCACTGCGGGTAGCCGATCCGGATCGTAATCACGAACTGATCCGGATCGCGGCTAGGGTTTTATATAGAACAAAAGGGTTTTGATTTCTTTTACTCCAATCTTTTGTTCCAAAGTTTCCAGAGCTTCTCTCTCTAGATTTCATCCATCTTGGAAGCTTTCAAACTCAAGTTCTTCGATTCCAAGTAAGTTTTATTGATCAAAATCTCGGTTTTTCACAGTTTTTCATATTCTTCCTCAAAACGTGATGAATTTCTTGTATCTATTTCGTTTGTGGATGGTTTTTGATCAAATTTCTTTTGAAATAAGAACTCTGGGTAGATTAGTTTTGATTATATGCTAGGTATTCTCAAGATAAACGGATTTTTGGTCTTCGATTTCAAAAATTTCGGTTTTAGGGCATATAATGGGAATTTTCCAAAATCATGCGATTGATCTATTTTTAAAATTCCTTTTGCAAAACTAATTTGATTCTTAGTCTCTCTACACGATAATGATTGTTTGGGTACAATTTTTCTAATTTTTGAAAATTAACAATTTTTCGTGTTCTTGAGTTGTTGCTCACAGGATTTCTTTTCACAAGAAACCAATAGCAATGGTGATCACCTGGATCATTTTTCTTCTGGCTGCTATGGTACATACGAGAGACACTGTCAAGCCCAAGAGGGCTAAGAAAGCGAAGAAAGCGAAAGATGATTCCGATACAGAATCTGAAACGGAATCAATTGATTGGGATGAGCTTCAAGTTGAAGCAACAACTGTTCCCACTGCTTCAAAGGGAAAAGCGCCTGCGGAAACATCGAAGGCTCCGCCTACTGCTGCTGAAAAGGGCAAAGCTCCAATGGAAGAAACTTCTGGGAAACAAGAAGAAAAAGTGTTGCTCGCAAAAGAGGGAGTGCTCGAGGAATTCCATTGAGCAACCAGTTGATAGCCAAGCACCTCCACAAGACTTTATCAGCTCGGCTAGGATAAAGGATTTTGAAAACAGGGAATGCATTGGCGAAAGGCATGTTGATGTCAAAGCCTTGAAGGAGCGTTCTCGGCCATTTGGGACTTTGTTTGACCAGATAGGTCTTGCTCCCATTTGCGACTTCCCCGAGACCACTGGGTATTGTCTTCACTCAGTGAGGATGTTTTATCAGAATGCTTGCTATCTAGTTGATCAGGAGAGCGGACGTCGAGACTTTCAAACATTGGTCAAGAATGTTAAGATTAAAGTAACGCCTCAACTGATTGGAGAGGTATTAGGGATGAAGGCCCGAGCCGATGGCGCTCATTATCTGAAGAATCAAGTTTTCAACACCAACTCCTGGAGAGTGGTAGTTGATGGCATCTGTCTGCCCGATACTCTGTCAGCAGGAAACTCAGTCTTTTCAAAAGAGCTACGACCAGAGTATCGCTTCTTAAACTTCATTGTTTGTTATAACGTCCTTCCAAACATGAACACAAGGTTCTTCGGTGGGATAGGATGTATTCCTTTATCTTCTTGGAAACCCCACAGCAGCAATGGGAGCAAACTTAAACATTCCTTACATCATCTGGGCAAGGATGGCGCTATGTGGAACATGCTCACCTTCAGAGAGACTACCTTATCCAATGATCATCATGCGCATTCTTCGAAAATTTAAAGCTGACACGAATGCGAGTTCCTACATGCACAGTCTAGGAACGATCAATGAAACAACAATTGTAAAGTCTCTCTCGACAAAGCAAGATGAGCCCATATTACCTCCTCACCGACAACGAGCACAACAACAACAAGCAACAACCTCTGCACCGGCAGCAACCCTCCAGTCCAACCAGCACCGACAGCACAACAAGCACCTCCATCAACTTCTGATGATGATGCATCAGTTACCTCAATCTATAAAGAACAGCAAAGGCTCTCCAACGAGCAAGAACGTATATCAAATGAACTCATTGAGGTAAAGGAAGAAATAAAGAAGGTAAATAAGAATCAGTCATCAATGAACAAGCGATTAAAGAAAATCTTCCAAATTCTCGGCTGTATCAGTTCAGATGAGTCTGAATAATCCGTATCCTTCTAATTTCTGTTTCTTATGCATTTTTTTGTATCTCCTCTTGTGCAGGAACTTTTTTTTTAACTTTTTTTGTGCAGGTTTTAAGTTTTAGTTTTAAGTTTTAGTTCTCAAACTTTTGGTACTTGAACTGTTAACTATTCTCTCCATTTTGGTAATTTTTGGCTAACTTTTGTGACAAAAAGGGGGAGAGAGAAGTATAAACAATGATACAATGGTTACTGAGAAACTTGAAACTATAGAGGTAAGTATAACCTCAACTTGAAAGGTAAGTAGAACTTCAACTTTCGGTTTTCATTTGTGATTGAATGCATGCCTCGACTAACTATTCGACTAACTATTTGGGCATGTAATATATCTAACAAGTTGATGTTCACTAACATGACATTTGGATTTTGATTGCATAGAAGATATGTTGGTGTTTTAACTATGATCATTTACATATCTGAATGTATAAATGTCATGGTAAGTATAAATGAGTATAAACTTCATCTCTGTATGTGGTTTTGAATGATATAAAATTCTTGAGGTATCTAACGATTTCTTTTGTCAAGAATGATTTCTTTTGCAGAGAGTACAGATGTCTAAGTCTAGAGTCTGTTTTAGGAGTTTAACTCATGTATTTTATTTTGGATCTCCATTGTAAATTTTTGTTGTATGGTGATAGCAACAAAAATATCTTTTTGAATTTTCTTGAGTGGATCTATGTTTTGTCACGAAACCGCCAAAGGGGGAGATTGTTACGGAATTTGAGTTGGCGTATTTCGTGAATTCGGTTAAGTCTTGAAGATTGAAGGTAAAGAAAGTTGGATCATATAACTCAATCTCAAGAAAGAAGAATTCAAAAGGATCAGGTATGTTTAACTTAATATCTTTGGTGATCCGAATACTTCTTATAGTGTAGAAACACTTGGATGGATTTGTTATTGCATAAATATCAAAAACTGGACATGGGACATGTTCAGGATCCGGATCAGACTGTTCAATCCGGATCCCGAAGGTGTTCGTTCATACACCAGTTCAATCCGGATCGTAGCTTCCTTGATCCGGATCCCGAACACTGAGTTTACCATTTTATTTGAACGATCCGGATCAGGCTTTGCAATCCGGATCCCGAACGTTGATGTTTGGTGAACTGTATGAACGATCCGGATCAAGCACTTCGATCCGGATCCCGAACCTTCGTTTTTCTGGAAACTGTTTTTCTCGCTACTGCAATCCGGATCGCCGATCTCCGATCCGGATCGTCGTCATGTAAAAACTCCAGAAAAGGTTAGTTTTTGATCCTTATCTTCTTCCAAGGGTTTCTAACCTATAAATAGACCCTATGATTCTTTTTCTAGGGTAATCCACATATTCCAAAAAGAGCCGCTAAACCTAAAGTCGTCATCTTTTATACGGCCTAAGATCCACATATAGAGAAGAAAGGAAATCATAGATTCTATCTTATTTCTAGGGTTTTCATACTCACATTTTGAGTAGAATCAAATCAATGAATACTTAGATGGTATTTCCGATCTATTTCTAATCTAAGTATTCGGCGGATCATCACCACCCAAAAAACAACGATTTACCCCAAAATCGGCGCGTGGACTCGCGTGGCCTTGTGGATTCAAGGTGCAACCGCTCTCGTGGATTCGGAGCGAGGTACGTTCGTGGATTCGAAGCGTGCTACTGGGTGAAGACCGTGGATTCGGTCGGACGTCGTGGACTCGACGTTGGACGCCGTGGATTCGGCGTTGGACGCACATCGTGGATTCGAGAAGCGTCGTGGAGCGAGCGGAGAAGATCAACTAGGAGCGTATGGAAAAGTTGAGTCGTCTGTGAGTACGGTATATCACCTTGTACGTGTTTAATTCTAGTGGATTTCACCGTGTTATCGGTCCCGTGGTTTTTTACTCCGGTTGGAGTTTTCCACGTAAAATCTCTGCGTGTTATTTATTTTTCCGCATTGGGTTTTATATCGCAAAGATTTTTGAGTGTTTATGGTTTACACCTATTCACCCCCCTCTAGGTGTTTTTTCCCCTATTTAGATCCTATTATACATATAACCCAACACGTTTGCACTAGTGGTCATTTCGGTTTCCCCCAGCCTTTTACTGGAGCCCCTTGGGTATTTCACACGTCTCAGCTCAGGAGTGATGTGTTTTTCCTCGCCCGTGATTTACTTGCCCCTTTGAGATTGTGATTGTTGGAGTACGAGGGACGCCCGTTGCAATTTCTGGCTCGAGAGAGGAGAGAATTGCCATCGGGCCATCGTACTTGTTGTTGTTGTGGTCGTTGAAGGTAATCACGGCGAGCGAGTGGGGTTTCGTGAGCTAGAGGCGTATTGATGGATACCAACCCCTGGTATGTGTGACTCCTTGTGGTGACCCGGATCTTTGCAGGGCTTCTACACAGTGTGTCGCCGGCAGCTTTCTGAAGCCTACGTGGCATGTCGGCGATGTTCGTGCGCGCCAATTTGGACACAAGTGGGACTGCTCGTGGCTTAAAATGGAACCAGGTGGGTAACCGGAAGACCCCCGTCGGATGTTTAGAAGTTTTTTCCGGTCCGCGCAAAATGTTAGCAAATTGGACTCGCGGAAAGTCGGATAAAAAAAATACCTTTTTTCGAGAGCCTCCGGCAAATTTTAGGATTGGAATTGGCAAAAATGGACGCCGTATTTGGATTCAGCGCGC
>JAQNDB010001736.1:0-45205 GCA_029204045.2 Tillandsia leiboldiana | reverse complement strand
CGCTATCGCGTAGTGGCTCATGCAGGCTATAGTCAAATCTATGCCCTCTCTCTCTCAGAACGGAAAGACTCAAGATGCTCAACCTCTCACACAATGGTCAAAGAACTCACAACGACCACGGGACCACCGTCAAACCCCGAACGGTTCCCAACAATACTAGCACTGGTCTAAACACAGCTACTAGACTCCACTCGGTCCCCCAGGCACGAGTGTAACAAAAAGTATCTGACTGAATAAACCCAATCGATAGACCAGTAATCACTGGTACCTGCCTGCTCTGCCGCGACGGGTATGCCAGCCTACGCATAACACCGAAGGCAAAGGAGTCCCAAGGACTCAAACCCAGCATGGTGCCCGGCGCTCTGCACCGTGGGAAAGCCTACTCCGGAGTGGCACTCGAGGGGAGCGACCCACACGAGTAAGTATCACTGTATCAAGCATCACTGTATCGAGTACTCTGTAACCTCTGTCTCATAATAGCAGGACTGGATCAAGACTATGATCAAAGTGGAAAACTCCGTCCACTAACACAACCCCGATCTGATGCAATAATACTCAAAAAGTGGGAAACACCATCCACTAGAACAAATCTGATACCCAATCTGATGCAATAGTCAACATCCGGTCAACCGCCCAAAGTCCGCGGTCACCGCAATAACCCACAACCCACAATTGGGTAAATTAATCAAGATCCGGTCAACCGCCTACTGTCCGCGGTTGCCGCAATAACCCACAACCCACAATTGGGTAAATTAATCAAGATCCGGTCAACCGCCTACTGTCCGCGGTTGCCGCAATAACCCACAATCCAACATCAAGCACACCCTGTCTCTGACCCTAAGGTCCCAGCTACACTATCCCAAACCTCTGCTCGAACCCGAGCAACATGACTCAAAAGTCTAAATAAAAAGGAGAAAGAAAGAAATCATGGTTTCTCCTAAGTCAAATTCCAATATGTAGTGCAGCAGTAAAAGATGGCCTAACTATATGTTCATACACATATGTCCATACAAGCATGCATTTGTCCTTAAGACGGATAAAGAAAATAAACCTCATGCCGGAATTAGCAATGACCATACCTGTCCATGATTTTCGATCCATAATCACTCCTTGGAGTAGAACCTGCACATAACTACATAATCCTATCCCAATGCATAAACCAGCCTCATAAAGGTTATGTGCTAATATGGCATGATAATTAATCCTGATATGGTAACCTTGCCTTAGGTGGGCTTCCACTAATCACCAACATGAATATTTGATTATACCATTGTCATACTATGAGAAATTCACTTGCAATTTCCATAGAATCCTCACTGTTAAACTTACCGACCAATTTCAGTTATTGTACCGTACACCTGCATGCAATGCTAACATATAACAATATAGAGAACCGTCCACCGGTTCCGGGAATAAGGCACCCACCTGAAAAGCTGACTGTCCAAAGCCCAACAGCTGAAAACACTAGATAACTCTAATCCCTTGCTCCAATAAGTTCAGCACACCCGTAACTCTCCTGGCACAATACAAAGCTCACTAATTACACTAAGGCTCCCAAATATAACTCTTATAATCCCATACAACAACAGTCCCGAAACTGTTAAATTATCACCTGCAGAAAGTGCCCAGAAAATTCCAAGAAAAATACCACAGCGATCCTCGCGTCGATAGCTTCGCAACGGTACCTTGCACGCCCAAATCGGAGGTTCGGTAAGTCAAGATAAAAATTCGACAAGGTGGTACACTCAAAAGATTTCAGCACAAAAGACTGTAGCACTGTACACAGAGAAACAGTGATTCTCACCTCTGATGAAATCTCAGAAAAATCCAATAAAATACGAGCGCGTTCCTTGCGATCTGTAGATGAAAAGTTGTATAAGCTCGTTTCGGCTGACGCTTGGGCGCAAAGATATGGCCAAACACCTCGATGCTGTCCCACAAAGCCAAACAGAAAAGGGTCACAGTGTTGCCTCGGGATCCGTGCCAAAAACTCGCAACGGGAAAGCGCGATCAATACGAAAGATGAAGCCCTACCTCTTAGGAGTCTGTCGGCGCAAGAATCACAGAAAAAGGAGCTCGGGGTAGCCCAGGGGAGCTAAAACACTGCTGCTGCGCCGAAGAAGAACACTAGAAAGCAACGTCGCGCCGCACCGTAAAATGGGGAACCTCGGGATTCGTGCCCCCAAAAATCCTAGAACTTGGCAGGAAGATCAAGGGTGAAGAGGTGAACAACTTTGCTTGAGGGGGCTCGGGCAGAAAGTGAAAGGGTTGAGAGAAGGAAGCAAAGAAGGGGGGCTCGGGTTGGTATAATAGTGCTGGAGAAACAAATGGGAAAATTCCCATTCTGTCCGGGATTTCGGGCGCCCGGAAATTTCCGGGCGCGCACAGTGCGGCCCGGCCCACAACTTTCGGGCGCGCACAGTGCGGCCCAGCCCAAAATACGCGGTCGGACAGGATCCAGGCTTCGTCCGACCCGCCCCAGTGCTCGCCACGTGTCGCCCGAACAGGCAACAGCCAAACCGGCGTCCCTCGCTCCGCCACGTGGCGTTGACCGTGCCTGCCCCGCGCACGTCGCCCCGGCTGACCCGCGCGTACGGCCACCTGCCCGCCTGTACGGCCACCTGCCCGCCTGCCAGCGCACGTCGCCCCACCTGCCACGCACAGTACCCCGTCCAATGGGGAGGCGCCACGTGTCACACCCTTGGCCTGCTGCGCCCGGTGCACGTAATTTCAATGCACCGAACCAGTCACCTCACGCCACGTGTCCACCCGGTCTACCGTGCACCCGGGCCCAATTTCAGTGGACCGCTCCCGCTGAACCGGCCAACCGGGAGAGCGCCAGTGGCCCGCCCCGGTGCACGACCTCCGCGGTGGACCGCGCGCCTGCCCGCGCCCCTGTGCGCCTGCCCGCGGCCGCGCGCCGCCTGCCCGAGCGCCTTCCGCCGCCTTCCGCCGCTGCCCGCCGCCGCCAGCCGCCGCCGGTGATCGCCGGAAGTACTGTTCCGGCATGAACAGTAACCGCCAACCCAAAAACATCAAGCAAATAGCCCAACTTGACCGTTTTCGCGCGCTGATTCCAAAAACGACGTCCATTTTGCCAAATTCCAAACCCATAATTTGCCGGAGGCTCCCGCAAACCCCAAAAACTGCCAAAACTTCCGGGAGCCCCGCTTTTGGGCATCCGGACTCAGAATTAAGCAAACAAAAAGCCATTTCCAAGCGTTTTTTCCGCACTGAACCCAAATCCACCCTCTGTTTGGCCAAAATCCTTTCCTAAAATTCGGCAAAAGCAGCGAAGGCCAATACAGCCAACCAAAGCTCACAGGGTCCATCTCTTGTGTCCAAATAGGCGCGCGAACACCGCCGACAAGCCACGTAGGCTTCCAGAAGCTGCAGGTCACACTGAAGAAGCCCAGCAAAGGTCTGGGTCACCACATCCTCCCCCACTAAAAGAAAGTTTCGTCCCCGAAACTAAGGCAACTCCCAGGGAGTCTCAAAACCAGGGGTCAAAATTCAACACCGCCGTCTCCAGCTCCCAAGTCACCAATCACTCCCCGTGATTACTCCTCAGCAACAACAACAGCAACAACCAGTACGGCATAGCCCGATTGCGCAATTCCCTCACCTCACGAGTCGGAATTCGCAACGGGCGTCCCTCGTACTCCAAACTCTCACAGACCCCAAAAGGAACGAGTCAATCACGGGTGAGGGGTCCAACACATGACACTCCAGAGCTGAGACGCAGAAAAAACCTCAAAAACTCCAACAAAAGGCGGGGGAAAAAGGAACAAACAGCCTGAGTAACACGCTCTAAAATCACACTCAAGAGCCAGCTCAACCAAAGCGACCCGAAATCACATCCGCACAGACACCTGCACAGAAAAGGGGCCCAAACAAGCAGGGGTTCACACTCGGTCGCCCTCAAAACTCAACCACCTAGGTGGATTGCTCAGCCGCAGCCTTTCATCAAAAGGGATCCTCAGGGACACAACTCAAACCCTGCACACAAGGATGGCCCCACACAGTGCCAGCTATGGAACCGCCAAACCCGACTCCAAAGTAGCTCTTCTGCTCCAGGCATCCGCCACCACAGTGGCTCTGTCGGGGTGATACTGGATGCTCACAACATCCAATGGTGGCTCTACAGCCACTACGGGAGGTATCACAATAACTCGCAAATCCATCTCCCACCACTGACTAGGTTAGAATCGGCGCTGGTACCAATCTCATCACCCGGTCATCAAGTTCTGCTGGCACTATCCGGTCCAAAAACTCCTCACCCCAACAATGACGTCGATCTCGGCCAGTCTTATATAGCATCCACTTTGGCGAATTTCCACCGCCGCCCCTTCGGCTAGAAGAAGTAGTCCAGGAGGATATGCTCTCGAAGCTAAAACTTGTACCACAACGACTAGGCATAAAGCTTCATCCCCACAGACTTGTCACAACGTCTACAAATGCTGCACAAGCTCTAAACCACTCAGGGAGGGGGTAAAATCAAATATCCCAGGAGAACGCCGCTATCAAACCGTTCAAGGCCAACAGAAATACAAATTCCTCAATCTAGAGGCAACAGGGCATTAGTCAATCCATTGGCTTCACTGTACTCGTAATGCCCCTACTGTGTCCTGAACACCATCTAGACAGTGCCCTCAGCTGAAATTCCAAATTGGCGCAGGCATCACACAATATCTGCCGAAATATAGCTCCTTCAAAAGGTTCTAAATAATACCTGGACTTGCCTGGACTCCGATCCCAAAGGGCTCTCACCGTCGTGTATCAACGACGTGGCACTAGGTCAAACAGACCCTCTATCCATCAAATCCACGCACCTAAGAACTCAACTCTCGTAGCTCTAAAGGCGGTATCCAATGAGGGCTAATGAAGTTGGCGCGGTTTCCAGAATCACGTCAATCGCAATCTTAATCTTCCTTTCTGGCGGCCTAATCATCGGCTTAGGTGGACTTACACCTGGGATTTCATGGACAATAGGGACATCCTTAAGTCCCGCTGCCGCCATAGGCACCTCTCACACGGACGCTGTAACCTGTGTGCTCAAAAAGTCTCAACAAACAAAATGCCTTCCATTATCCGCCTCGCAGAAAGTCAAAGTCCTTTCTCTCAGCAGTCAAACATCCTGTGGCACTATGCCAACCGATCCCAAGCACTGGGTCATAACACTGAGCTGCCGTAGAAACCAATAAGTCTGCCGGCATAACTTACGGCCTCTGCTGCACTGGACAAGCCTCCTCCACTTGCACAATGCCAACAGTAACCTGTATCTCAAGTGCAAGTGGTAACGACTCTACCGCTAGCCCATGCAGGAACGCAACATGTCCTAACTCCGACTGCTGTGAAGAAATCACACCTGCGACAACTCAATCCACTACCGTGGCGCCCTCCAACCGGGCGGCACAGATTCATCCGCTCGATGCAAGTGGTCGTCGCTCAGCCTGCCAAAATATCTAGACCAATCACAAAGGGAGCACGACCTCTGTCCATGCTCACACTGAGATGCCGAACGTGGTCTCTCGCAACCAACCAATCCACGCTACCGCTGCGCCACTCTGATAAAAGGGCTGTAGCTATCATCGGGGTCCACCCAACCCCTGACGTCTCAGAAATCCACCTGGGTATCATCATCATACGACCAAGCACAATGGATTCATGCAGTACCTTATACAATTATCCTTACTAAGCTCACCCCTCAATCCCAAATAATACATTCAAAATATGCAAATGATAAATCACAAAGGGTAGAATTCCCTTGGGTAAGCTTTGCATTAACCATCCACAAGGATATCCACCACCCAGGAAAGCAAAACGAAAATGCCTCTGCCTGCCGATCTGTCCTCCATCACCTAGCGCCAAGCGCCTCCCTCCAGAACTCGCCTCTAGCGGCAGATCCCCGTCCAAGGAACTGCAGTGTCCAGCTCCAAACACAATGCCCACTCCGACGAGGCATCCACAGTCTGAAACCCGAACAGGAGGGACCGAAAAGAAACTAAGGAGTATCCTGGCGCAATCCACTCCCAATCTCACTTATCCTATGTGCCTCGTCCCTCTAAACCTGGAGCGCCAGTTCAACAACTGCATAAACTCTCTAGCACAGGGAGGCTCTCAATTGATCACTCCATCACCCCCAACCACGACTCTGCCTCCAAAGGCTCCAAACTCAATCTTACGAGTCGGGGTGGTTTATCTGCCAATCTGGCTTGCTAAATCAAACATGCCCCACAGCTCCTCTGCTGTCAACCATCCACCCTACCTCAGTGCCTTGGCACTAAACATTGGCACGGAGGGGGCCACTCGCTCTATTGGCACTACAGAAATCCCTGCCGCTGAGGGTACTACATCCTGGTGGTCTCAAAAGAAAAGTACAGTCGGGCTGCCCACTACTCTGACAACTGCGTCACCAAACTAGCTGCTCACTCTGCCGCTGATATGCCTCTGACAATCCTGTCATCTGGGTCCGGAGTTCTCTGACCTCAATCCGGGTATCCGGCCCAAAACCAACCGCTCAAGCTCAACTGCCATGACAGGATGCACAAGGGTCCCCAAACCCAGCGTCGGGGAGACACCGCTCGCCACGACGAAACCACAAATCAGCACACAACAACGCTCGACCCAATCCAGCGAAAGTCTAGAGCATGTCACCCATTCCATAGCGTTATGTTGTCTGCAGCCAACATAACTACTTAGGAGAATAAACATGCCAATCACTCATCCCGTCCCTCGGGAGAGGTGTAAAACTCAATCAGGACTCTCGCTACAAATCACGACTCTCACGAAGTCATCCTAGGGTCCAACCACAAGCCTAGGGTTTCTAAGTCCACCATGACCTACAACCTAGGCTCTGATACCACCTAATCTGTCACGCCCCGGGGTCGAAACTGCGACCCGGGCTCGCCAACAGATCCGCCACCTATGCCAAACCCGCATAGGCGAAGCGTCCTACCTGCAAAAAGAACTACAGCTAACAGATATCAGAGCTAAAAGAAAAAACTGCTATAGAAATAAAATCAACCACTGTACAACTGAAGATAAAACAATAAGGTCCATCTCCCTAAAAGATAATCATACAATAACCTCGAGTACAAAACTCATAGCTCCACAGGGAGATAACTCAAATACAACATCAGTGTACAAGCTCTCAATACATCATATCCTCACTACATCAGTCTCTCAAAAGAGGAAATAAATACCACTCTACCGACTATACGGAAGATCTCCTCCAAAGGGGGTACTGCTACTCTCCAAAGATGGGTCTGGATCTAGCTCGCTACTCCCTCACCACGCACAGCAACCACAGAACGGCAACACCCGCCAAGACTCTGCAAAACAAAGAGGAGAAAGGACAAAAGGGGGAAAACCCCCAACGGGCGTGAGAACTTCGCAATAAGGGAGTTCTCAGTGGGTATCGCCACAAGGCCCGACGATCTGCCCACCAAGACTACTAGAGGCAAAAGATAACCGATGCAGTAAAACTGAAAGAAGAAGCTGGAAACACTCTACAGCTACCATGCCTCTAACCAAATGCTCAAATGGGGCAACTCTGATGAAGATATGCAACACTCGCACACGAGATGCTCAATCGACCCAATCGAGCTGACTGCCGCATCGGGTCCAGTCAAACCTGCGCCTACCTACAACCACCTCCCGCTGACGGGCAGGAATTACGTAGGGCGTCCAAACGGACTGTCTCGCTATCGAGTAGTGGCTCATGCAGGCTATAGTCAAATCTATGCCCTCTCTCTCTCAGAACGGAAAGACTCAAGATGCTCAACCTCTCACACAATGGTCAAAGAACTCACAACGACCACGGGACCACCGTCAAACCCCGAACGGTTCCCAACAATACTAGCACTGGTCTAAACACAGCTACTAGACTCCACTCGGTCCCCCAGGCACGAGTGTAACAAAAAGTATCTGACTGAATAAACCCAATCGATAGACCAGTAATCACTGGTACTGCCTGCTCTGCCGCGACGGGTATGCCAGCCTACGCATAACACCGAAGCAAAGGAGTCCCAAGGACTCAAAACCCAGCATGGTGCCCGGCGCTCTGCACCGTGGAAAGCCTACTCCGGAGTGGCACTCGAGGGGAGCGACCCACACGAGTAAAGTATCACTGTATCAAGCATCACTGTATCGAGTATCTCTGTAACCTCTGTCTCATAATAGCAGGACTGGATCAAGACTATGATCAAAGTGGAAAACTCCGTCCACTAACACAACCCCGATCTGATGCAATAATACTCAAAAAGTGGGAAACACCATCCACTAGAACAAATCTGATACCCAATCTGATGCAATAGTCAACATCCGGTCAACCGCCCAAAGTCCGCGGTCACCGCAATAACCCACAACCCACAATTGGGTAAATTAATCAAGATCCGGTCAACCGCCTACTGTCCGCGGTTGCCGCAATAACCCACAACCCACAATTGGGTAAATTAATCAAGATCCGGTCAACCGCCTACTGTCCGCGGTTGCCGCAATAACCCACAATCCAACATCAAGCACACCCTGTCTCTGACCCTAAGGTCCCAGCTACACTATCCCAAACCTCTGCTCGAACCCGAGCAACATGACTCAAAAGTCTAAATAAAAAGGAGAAAGAAAGAAATCATGGTTTCTCCTAAGTCAAATTCCAATATGTAGTGCAGCAGTAAAAGATGGCCTAACTATATGTTCATACACATATGTCCATACAAGCATGCATTTGTCCTTAAGAAGGATAAAGAAAATAAACCTCATGCCGGAATTAGCAATGACCATACCTGTCCATGATTTTCGATCCATAATCACTCCTTGGAGTAGAACCTGCACATAACTACATAATCCTATCCCAATGCATAAACCAGCCTCATAAAAGGTTATGTGCTAATATGGCATGATAATTAATCCTGATATGGTAACCTTGCCTTAGGTGGGCTTCCACTAATCACCAACATGAATATTTGATTATACCATTGTCATACTATGAGAAATTCACTTGCAATTTCCATAGAATCCTCACTGTTAAACTTACCGACCAATTTCAGTTATTGTACCGTACACCTGCATGCAATGCTAACATATAACAATATAGAGAACCGTCCACCGGTTCCGGGAATAAGGCACCCACCTGAAAAGCTGACTGTCCAAAGCCCAACAGCTGAAAACACTAGATAACTCTAATCCCTTGCTCCAATAAGTTCAGCACACCCGTAACTCTCCTGGCACAATACAAAGCTCACTAATTACACTAAGGCTCCCAAATATAACTCTTATAATCCCATACAACAACAGTCCCGAAACTGTTAAATTATCACCTGCAGAAAGTGCCCAGAAAATTCCAAGAAAAATACCACAGCGATCCTCGCGTCGATAGCTTCGCAACGGTACCTTGCACGCCCAAATCGGAGTTCGGTAAGTCAAGATAAAAATTCGACAAGGTGGTACACTCAAAAGATTTCAGCACAAAAGACTGTAGCACTGTACACAGAGAAACAGTGATTCTCACCTCTGATGAAATCTCAGAAAAATCCAATAAAAATACGAGCGCGTTCCTTGCGATCTGTAGATGAAAAAGTTGTATAAGCTCGTTTCCGGCTGACGCTTGGGCGCAAAGATATGGCCAAAACACCTCGATGCTGTCCCACAAAGCCAAACAGAAAAAGGGTCACAGTGTTGCCTCGGGATCCGTGCCAAAAACTCGCAACGGGAAAGCGCGATCAATACGAAAGATGAAGCCCTACCTCTTAGGAGTCTGTCGGCGCAAGAATCACAGAAAAAGGAGCTCGGGGTAGCCCAGGGGAGCTAAAACACTGCTGCTGCGCCGAAGAAGAACACTAGAAAGCAACGTCGCGCCGCACCGTAAAATGGGGAACCTCGGGATTCGTGCCCCCAAAAATCCTAGAACTTGGCAGGAAGATCAATGGTGAAGAGGTGAACAACTTTGCTTGAGGGGGCTCGGGCAGAAAGTGAAAGGGTTGAGAGAAAGGAAGCAAAGAAGGGGGGCTCGGGTTGGTATAAATAGTGCTGGAGAAACAAATGGGAAAATTCCCATTCTGTCCGGGATTTCGGGCGCCCGGAAATTTCCGGGCGCGCACAGTGCGGCCCGGCCCACAACTTTCGGGCGCGCACAGTGCGGCCCAGCCCAAAATACGCGGTCGGACAGGATCCAGGCTTCGTCCGACCCGCCCCAGTGCTCGCCACGTGTCGCCCGAACAGGCAACAGCCAAACCGGCGTCCCTCGCTCCGCCACGTGGCGTTGACCGTGCCTGCCCCGCGCACGTCGCCCCGGCTGACCCGCGCGTACGGCCACCTGCCCGCCTGTACGGCCACCTGCCCGCCTGCCAGCGCACGTCGCCCCACCTGCCACGCACAGTACCCCGTCCAATGGGGAGGCGCCACGTGTCACACCCTTGGCCTGCTGCGCCCGGTGCACGTAATTTCAATGCACCGAACCAGTCACCTCACGCCACGTGTCCACCCGGTCTACCGTGCACCCGGGCCCAATTTCAGTGGACCGCTCCCGCTGAACCGGCCAACCGGAGAGCGCCACGTGGCCCGCCCCCGGTGCACGACCTCCGCGGTGGACCGCGCGCCTGCCCGCGCCCCTGTGCGCCTGCCCGCGGCCGCGCGCCGCCTGCCCGAGCGCCTTCCGCCGCCTTCCGCCGCTGCCCGCCGCCGCCAGCCGCCGCCGGTGATCGCCGGAAGTACTGTTCCGGCATGAACAGTAACCGCCAACCCAAAAACATCAAGCAAATAGCCCAACTTGACCGTTTTCGCGCGCTGATTCCAAAAACGACGTCCATTTTGCCAAATTCCAAACCCATAATTTGCCGGAGGCTCCCGCAAACCCCAAAAACTGCCAAAACTTCCGGGAGCCCGCTTTTGGGCATCCGGACTCAGAATTAAGCAAACAAAAAGCCATTTCCAAGCGTTTTTCCGCACTGAACCCAAATCCACCCTCTGTTTGGCCAAAATCCTTTCCTAAAATTCGGCAAAAGCAGCCGAAGGCCAATACAGCCAACCAAAGCTCACAGGGTCCATCTCTTGTGTCCAAATAGGCGCGCGAACACCGCCGACAAGCCACGTAGGCTTCCAGAAGCTGCAGGTCACACTGAAGAAGCCCAGCAAAGGTCTGGGTCACCACAGGATTATCTCGAAATGCATGAAAAGTGCTCCAAATGGACTAAATAGTAATGAAAACTTCACATTTTATGTGCCTAAATGCTAGGGGCTTATAGGATAAGGTGTTGGGTGTAATTGTAACCTAATGAAGAAGCCTCGGATGCTAGGGTTTAGTGTGAACCCAACTTCAAGGTTTTTCCCAAAAGAATCTTGTATTAAACTCCAAGTTTGCCTCTTGGACTTCTTGAAACCGTTCCACTCAGGTGTCCTTTGGTTCCCTGCTGTCTTCAAAACCGAGCCCAAGTGGAGAGAAGCCAAAGAACCCAACACCATTAAAGGATAACCCGAGGGAGAGAGAGAGGAGAAGGGAACTTGAACCAAAGCTTCACCAAGCTTTCTCTGGGTTTTGGGAGGAGTTCCTGGTGCCTGGGCTTCCTCCTGATCAAGCCCGGAGTCCTGGACACTCGAGAACACTAGCCACCATAGAGAGAGAGAACAAAGAAAGGTTGGGACCAAACATTTTCAAGTTGAGTTTGGAGGGTCCCTGAGGTGTTCCAAGTACCTGTGGAGCATCTGGAGGTTGCTGAGGTTGCACGAAGAAGGAGGAAGAGAACCGGCTTCATCCCTTCTTCATCAACTTCGGCCATGGTGAGGTTCTCTCAAACCCCGATTTGTGTTAGCCCGAGACCCCTAGCAGTAGGTTAGTTAGGATCTTGTGATGCTCTCTGCAAGGCCTGAGCTTCCCATGCACGTTGCATGGCCGGCGGGAGCAAGTTCTCGCCGGAAACCTAGCCGAGCTCTGCCGCGACATTTCTTCGCAACCAGTGAACCAAATCGAAAAATAAAATGATGGACGTGAACTGTAGGGACCATAGATTAATCCTGCAAAGTTTTATTAAATTTGGTTGAGTATTTAACTCGCAGATCGAAACCCTAATTTCGGAAATTTTGCTTGTTGGCCGAGCTTCTTGCTCCGGCGCCGGCGCGCTTCACCGCCGCCGGCCACCTGCCCAGAACACTTGCTGGGACCAAGGGGAGTGCAATCATGCTGTTGCATGGCTTCCATGCATCATGAAAGTCATGATGCCATGGATGACCCGAATTCAAGCTCAATCGCGGCCGCCGGCGCTCCGGCCATCTCCGGCCGGGGAGGGTTGGTCGGGAAGTTTCCTGAGATGGGTTAGAGACTTTCCATCCATGTTGGAGAGCTCCATGAAGTCTCTGTAAGAATTCACCATTAGAGGTGAAAAGCTCAAATTGAGCTCTTCTCCTCCGCCGCGCCGCCGCCGTGTTCTGTGCCGGCCACAAGCACAGGAAGGTTCAAGGAGGGTTTTAACACCTGTTGGTGATTTTTATTTGGTCCCAGATGCTTTGGCTTACTGGTCACGAATTTCAAAGTTTTGGACTTCATCTTCTTCCTCGAGCCCGGCAAACCAGTGCATCTGGGATAGCCCAGATTTGCTGAGATCATTGCAGAAGTCCTAATGAACTTTTCCTTTCAAGTTTTATTGCATTTGGTTTAGTGATTGCTGAGAACTAGGTTTGGGAATAGCTTGTATGCATGTGTGTATATGGTGCCCACCACCTGTTTGTGGAAATGCCACATAGATAATTTTGTTGGATTTTGACATAGATGTGAATATGAAAGATTCTTCAAATGTTTCCCTGAGCTTTATGCTCACTCCAGATCAAATCAGATCTGTGTGGAATTGTGTTTGGAGCATTGTCGGTTTGTTAGAAAGCAAGGTCATGGATCTGTTGATCCAGCAATGGCTGGGCTGCCAATAGGGCAAGCCCTGTGCTTTTTAAGGCATATTGAACATACACCTAAAGCAGAATTTTGATTGGATTAATAGAATTTAAGTTATAGTGAAATCAACCTCTAAATGAATAGTTTGGCCCAAAGTTTATTCCGGGCTGTTTGCAAAGCCGCGACAGTGAGTTCTTGACTAATTTGGGGTCACTGGACGCGATGCTCGCGTTAGATTTGGGTTTCGATGATCCGGAGAAACAAAAATTCATTTTGGCTAGGTTGGAAGAATATTTTATGGCCCGAAGTTTTCCTCGGGTCCCGTGCTGCCGCAAATTGGTGAGCACGGTGTTCAGCAAGATAAATGTCACCTGCTGGAAGTGACGGTTCGTTAAAATGAATCTCCAGTTGAAAGAACGAGCGAAAACAGTGCCCAAACTGGCACTAAAAGTGAAAATTTAAAAGCCCTAGGGGTCTAGATGCAAAAGTCACATCATATACTGGTTAGTAAGTTGATTCCTGAACCTTAATTCACATTCAGGGTTATTCGGTAGCATCTGGTGTGCTGAGCGTACGGTTGGTTCAGTTTGGCCGCCTGCGTTATATCAGGTGGGTTTATCTTCGGTCCGGGCTTCATCATTTCGGCCCTCTGTGTACGGTATTGGTTGGACCCCTGTTTTTGGTTAACCTGGATATAATTGAGCCTATCTGCCTTTGATTGAGTTACATTACTGTTTGTTGCTTTGCCTGATTGGTCATTACCTAGTTTGCACATTTATACTTGATTATCAGTATCTATATCCTGATTCATGTTCTAGTTGTGGTTGATAATTATTCCTGCCTATGAGTTGAGATTCAGTTGATTCTGATATTGCATCCTTGATTGGATTAGTTGATAATTATTCCTGCATAAGAGTTGAGATTCAGTTGATTTTGACATTGCATCGTTGATCGGATTGTTTCGGCTTGTTGTTCATCCGTTATGTTGCTAAATACATGATTTTATTAAATAAATGTTTTTACCGAGCTTCGTAGGGTCGTCTGAGTCTGTTCTTGTTTGATAGGACAAAGGCATTGCTCTTCGAAGTTTGGACCTAGAACTTGTTTTCAAAATGTTCTCTCAAAAACATCATGTGTTTAGTTGTATGATCGATTTGTAGTTAATTTCCATGTTGGTACTTGTTCGTGATTATTGCGACATCTGAGATATCAGTTCCCCTGATTGTTCCTGGATCATTATAGTTGCTGTTGTTCTTGCATGTGATTTAGATGATATTCTGATATGGTATTATTGCTGAATCCCAAAAGGGATAGTTCCCGGCTTATTGCCGATTACCCGGTCAGAGGACCGTGAGCTTGAGCATTCGCATGATTTATCGCCCGCACTGCTGTACTTCACGAACATCAGCGGAGTCATGACCCGTGTGGATGTTCTTTACCGGTAAAGTGGTCTGGTGTATGACCCGTGACTCCCAGGTTAGTGCCTAAGGGTGCCGGAGTGTTGACTCCCAGGTTAGTGCCCGAGGGTGCCGGAGTATGTCAGCCAGGTTGGTGCCAGGTTCGGCGAGGTTTTCCCTGAGGTCTTGATGACCAATATGGTGGCTTGAGATTGGGTTGGTTTTAGTATTTCATCTATTGATGCATGAGTTGCTGATTGATATGTTTACTTCATTATCCATTGATTCCTGGATTTGATTTCAATTATCCACCTATACATGTCGAGATTTGATATGATGCCTCTACTTTTAGTATCATGATTATTGAGTTGCTGATCCTACCAGTGCTTTCATATCTGCTGACACTCCATGACACTTTCATGAGGATATACTTGTTGATCTCCACGTTGCTTCCATTATAATAGAGTTGTTGATCTCTATGTTATCCCATAATGATATTTCTTATCTGTCTTAACTCATAATGACTTTACTTAGAGTAAACACTGCTCCTTTATGATAATTGCTTTTCCTAACAGTGATCTTTTACTATCCTCTAGTATTGTATACCAGTAGGTACGATCTGCTATTTCTCGGCTCGTCGTGCCCACTGGGATACACTCCGGTGTGTCTCACACCCTCGGGTGACTGTTTTTCAGGTCGCGCGGGTGTTGGGATGTCGGGACGAATTGGCGAGGTATCGATATAGAGATTGACCCTGGACAGCCGAATGCACATGTATTTGTATCAGTTAAAAGAAATGTGTAATTCATTTGTTGTGTTGTTGTAATAATTAAATTGTAATTTTTGATAGTTGTAGTACGTAGTTAGTACTCTGATGTTGTTGCCAAGCTAGCCGTGCATATATAGAGAAGGCTCAATTCCATGGGGGATCGGGACTCTTCTATATATGTGGCGGTCTGCCATTGCCCTGGCAGTTTTTGCAACTCTGATTTATAAAAAAAAAAAAAATTTATACACTGGTTTTTGAACTCGGGGCGTGACAAGATTATCCAGGCGAACGCCATTGGTGCAAGTGCTTAATAGATTTAATAATCCTGTGAAGACCAACTCAAGAACACATGAAAAATTGTTAATTTTCAAGAATTTAAAAAAAATCGTACCCAAACAATCATAATCATGTAGAGAGACTAAGAATCAAATTAGTTTTGCAAAAGGACTTTTTAAAAATAGATCAATTGCATGATTTTCGAAAATCCTTATTATATGCCCTAAAACCGAAATTTTAGAAATCGAAGCCTAAAAATCCGTTAATCAGGAGAATACCTAGCATATAATCAAAACTAATCTACCCAGAGTTCTTATTTCAAAAGAAATTTGACCAAAAACCATCCACAAACGAAATCGATCCAAGAAAATCATCACGTTTGAGGAGGAAAAAGAAAAACGGTGAAAAACCGAGATTTTGATCAATAAAACTTACTTGTATTCGAAGAACTTGAGTTTGGAAAGCTCCAAGGTGCAATAGTTCTAGAGAGAGAGGCTCTAGAGACTTGAGAACAAAAGATTAAGGTAAAAGAAATCAAAACCCTCTTGTTCTTATTAAAAACCTAGCCGTGATCCGGATCGGATCGAGATTTCGATCCGGATCGGCCAGCCGCAGGAAGAATCCTGCGTTCGGGATCCGGATCATCTTGCCCGATCCGGATCGGCTCCAACTTTTTCTTCAGAAAAATTTCAGAGAAATTCAAGAAAAACCAGAAAAAGATTGTAAGCACAATAGTGTATCAACTTTAAACAAAAATCATCGTTTCATACAACAAGAATTAGATTATGCCAAATCTATTAATAATATCCAAAAATGAAACGAGAATTTACAAGAATTAAATCCCTTAAAGTTGAACACCTTCAATTACATCTAACTTGATCTTATGAGTAATGCCTTTATCAAATCATCAGTTCGGTAAAGAAAATGAAATACAAAGATCAATAGATGTTTGAAATCCCAAATATGATAAATAATTTATCTAGACAATCTGTTGAAGAGAGTGGCTCTTTGAGCATCTTTCTTTAAAAACCCACCTTATACCAACCTTGAAATTTGGCGGAGTCAAGTATTTCAACATGCATTTTACTTAATCAAAAATTGAACAACCATGCTTGGTATACATGTGGTAGCTGCACACAATACTCGGACGACCGAGGTGGTAGCTCTTTCCTCCATGTGGTGGTAGTTTTCACACTCCTCATTGGGATGTAACTCTTTCCACATCTTTTGAGCATTTTACATTTCTTAGACTCCCCCTCAATTGGCTATCAATTATTTAAGATATAAAGTATTCAACCAAAAATTGATCTCGGTTTCATACTCGACTAAGCAGTCAAATAAGATAATGACTATACCAAGAGATCATTGAGAGAGAAATTGACTTTGATCACTTAGAAGATGATTTAATTAACATAAATGATCATTGCAACAGTGAAATATTATGATGGCAAAAGCATAATAAATTTCTAAATGTGCGAAAAGATGCAATTAAAGTCAATTATGATATATGCTCAATTAGTGTCCTATGTACAAACATAGATAATGAACAAAACAAAACAAAAACAAAACCTATCCTAAGCAAAGGTTTCAAAAAGAAGTTTATTTCAAGGAAAGCATTCCAATTGCTTTTCGCAAATGAATAAAACGTTTTTGATCCAAAGGTTTTGTTAAAATGTCAGCTAATTGATCCTCAGTTGAAATATATGAAAGTTGAAGAGTATTTGATTTAACTAGCTCTCTAAGAAAATGATATCTAAGTTCAATATGTTTTGTTCTAGAGTGCAACACAGGGTTTTTAGAAATGTTAATTGCACTTGTGTTGTCACAAAGAATTGTTACCGAAGATGCTGAAATCCGGAAGTCGCTCAACACACTTTTCATCCAAATGAGTTGGGTTGAACAACTACCCGCTGAAATGTATTCCGCTTCGGCAGTCGAGAGTGCTATGCAATTCTGCTTTTTACTGTGCCATGCAACAAGGCAATGGCCAAGATAGAAGCATGCACCACTCGTGCTTTTCCGATCATCCACTGATCCTGCCCAATCAGCATCTGAGTATCCAACAATATCCAAACTAGTTCCCATAGGATACCAAATTCCGAAATTAATTGATCCTTTGATGTACCGGATGATCCTTTTCACCGCTTTCAGGTGAACCTCCTTTGGTGCTGATTGATATCTCGCGCAAATTCCAACACTAAAGGATATATCCGGGCGACTAGCCGTGAGGTAAAGTAGACTTCCAATCATACTTCGATACAGTTTCTCGTCTACGTTCTCACTATGTGATTCACTTCCAAGTCCCTTGTGGCTAGTTCCCATTGGAGTCGGAAAATCCTTCGAATTTTCTAAGTCAAACTTTTTAACCAACTCCATTGCATACTTGGATTGACTCAAGTGAATACCTTCATCATTTTGTTTAATTTACAATCCAAGAAAATAAGTCAATTCGCCCATCATGGACATCTCAAATTCGCTTTCCATGGTCTCCGCGAATTTAGAAGCATCATCATCTCTTGTTGCGCCAAATACAATGTCATCGACATAGATTTGTGCTACAATGAAATTGCTTTGATAATGCTTCACAAAGAGAGTCCTGTCAGCTCCCCCTCGAGTATAGCCCTTCTCCAAAAGGTGCTTTGTCAACCTTTCGTACCATGCTCGCGGTGCTTGTTTCAGACCGTAAAGAGCCTTTTTCAAACGAAAAACATGGTTATGTTGTTTATGGTCTACAAAACCTTTCGGTTGAGCCACATAAACTTCCTCATTTAAAAACCCATTTAGAAACGCGCTCTTAACGTCCATTTGAAATAATTTGATTTTAAAATGACAAGCAATAGCAAATAGTATACGAATGGACTCGAGTCTAGCTACAGGGGCGAATGTTTCATCAAAGTCTATACCTTCTACTTGAGAGTAGACTTGAGCAACTAATCGTGCCTTGTTCCTGATGATAGTACCATCCTCATTTTTCTTGTTCTTGAAAATCCATTTGGTACCTATCACATTATGTTGCTTTGGAGGCTTCGTTAATTCCCAGACTTTGTTTCGCTCAAATTGATGGAGCTCTTCCTGCATTGCTTTAATCCAGTAGTCATCCTGAAGAGCTTCATCTATGTTGTTTGGTTCGATTAAAGATACGTAGCAAGCGAATCCACAAACCAACTGCCTCCGAGTTCTAACTCCTTCTTGTGGATCCCCAATAATATTCGATTCCGGATGATCCTTGGAGATTCGTAGCGTTTGTTGAGACGGAGTACTCGGAGGTATATGAGATGATTCCTGGACATCAGATAAACTTGAAGAACCATTAGATGCATCATTAATATTGGAAGTATTATTATGAGAAGATGCAATGGCAGGTGAATCATCATCTAGAGAGATATCGAGGGTAGATTTTCCAGATCCAAAGTGAAAAGCTTCATCTACTTTAACATTTATAGATTCTACGATCGTTTTAGATTCCAAGTTAAATACTCGATATGCTCTACTATTTGTAGAATACCCCAAGAATATCCCTTCGTCACTTCGAGAGTCAAACTTTCCAAGATTTTCACGGTCACGTAAAATGTAACACCGACTCCCGAAGATGCGAAAATATTTGATGTTGGGTTTTCTACCACACCATAGTTCATATGGTGTATTTAACGTTCCCGGGCGCAAATAAACTCGATTAATTACATAGATTGCAGTGTTCACAGCTTCAGCCCAAAAATGTAGCGGTAAATTCCGACTGTGAAGCATAACACGTGCCATCTCCTGAACAACCCTGTTTTTGCGCTCGACAACACCATTCTGTTGAGGTGTATAGGGTGCAGAGAATTCATGCTTAATACCGTTTGAAGTGCAAAAGTCAATGAATTTAGAGTTAACGAATTCTCCACCTCTATCACTTCTAACACGAATGATCTTTTCATTCTTTTCAATCATAATACGAAGGCAAATCTCGTGAAAAGAATCAAAAGTATCAGCTTTCTCTTTTAAAAATGCTACCCAAGAAAACCGAGAGAAATCATCAATCATCAAGAAAATATACCATTTACCTCCCAAAGATGGTTGACGAGTTGGCCCCATTAAATCCATGTGTAAAAGTTCCAAAGGCCGTTTTGTACCAACGTGGTTCAAGTTCTTGTGTGCAGTCCTGGACTGTTTTCCCTTTTGGCAACCACCACACACAATGTTTTGTTTAAATAAAAGTTTTGGAACACCCTTGACCACGTCCTTGTTTGAAATTCTAGCAAGTTCCTTAAAATTTATGTGACCTAGCCTTTCATGCCAAATTGTTTCATTATCCAAAGAAACTAGGTTACATTTTTCTAAAATTTTATTAGGAACAACATAGCAATTGTTTTCAGATCTAACCCCTTTTAAAAAGAAAACATGGTCCTTATCAGTTACAACGCATTCAACAGATGAAAAGTTAACTGAAAAACCATTGTCGCAAAGTTGACTTATGCTTATGAGGTTAGTCTTAAGACCATCAACAAATAACACATTATTTAGAACCGGGCCATCTGGAATAGCTACTGTTCATTTTCCAACAATTTTGGAAGATCGACCGTCTCCGAAAACAACGAGTCCTCCGGAGATTTTCTCAAGATTTTGAAAACTATTTTTGTCACCGGTCATGTGACGGGAACACCCGCTATCCAGATACCAAGACGAACTATCATATGCATGCAAGGAAACATTGGTAACAAGACAAGGAAAGATTTCACCTTTGCGCACCCAAACCTTTTTGGAATGCGTCGGTAATGGTCGTGAAGTTATATGCCTAGGTGAAAGCGTCTTGTTAAAATGATTGCTGCTCCTTGATGAAGTCGTCTTGCGCGGCAAACTACCAAGGTTCTTGTAGTGTACTGGTTTTTCCCATGCAACTTTCCGGTGAATCCACTGTGTAGAACACCTAGTGTTGGTGTGTCTGGCCCATGGTGCATCGAAGGGGTGCCACAGATGGGCCTTGTGAGACCTTGATAGCGGATTTGGCCTTCGGCTGCATTTGCCGAATTTTAGAAAGGGTTTTGGGCCAATCTGAGGTTGGTTTTGGATTCAGCGCGGAAAAACGCTTGAAAACGGCTATTTGCTTGTTAAATTTGGAGTCCGGATGACCAAAAGCGGGCTTCCGGAAGTTTTCGGGGTTATTCGGTGCATGGGGGAGACTCGTGGACCGGCCGGAGCCACGTGGCGGCCTATTATTGGCCGGCTCACGCAGCTCGGTCCACGGGGTGGCGCGGCGGTGCATGGACCGTGGGCGGGAGACGCGTGGCGTGTCCTGATAGGCCGGCGCACGCGGCACGGCTCACCGGTTTTGCGGGGTTGCGGTGGACCGGGCGCATGACACGTGGCGGCTTCGGATTCGTTGGCTCACGTGGGCGCGGTCCACGGTGTGCGCGGGGGGGCGCCTCGGTACAGCGCGCGCACTGTGGCGCCAGGCGGGCGGTCGGCCGCACTCGAGTGCGCCACTTGTCGCCTCGCGGTTGGGCGGCCGTACCTACCCCCGCTGACCGCGAGGGGACACGCGGCGCTTAGCGGGCCGCCGGGTTTTGCTGTCCCCTGTTTGGGGTGACGTGGCCGCCCCTGGGACTTTCGGGCGCGTCGGACGGGAGGTATACAACCCGGTTTCCGGGCGCAGTGCGCCCGAAAACTGCGCCCGAAAACCCGGCCCAACAGCTAATGGGCTGGGCCTATAAATAGGATTCCCTGTTCGTCCCTTAGGCTTTTTGGACCCCTTTTCGCAGAGCATTCTTCAGAGAAGTTTTTCCTCCCTCAGTGCACTACCCTTTGGAGAACTTTGAGGATTTTTGGAGGCACTCTTCCCGAGGTTCACCATTTTACGGCGCGGCGCGACGCTTGTTTCCCGGCGATCTTCTTCGCCCCTTCTCAGTGTTTGGACTCCTCCGACTGACCCCGACATCGGATTTCGCCGATTCTTGCGCCGTTGGACTCACGACAGGTAGGGCTTCAACTCCTGTGTTTTGAGGTTCCTCGATTTCCGTGCTGATCTTGGAGTTTTCTGAGCACCCATTTGACCCATTTTCCTTCGCGGACTTTTGGACAGCACCGCGGTGTTCTTGCCGTATCTTTTCGCTCGGACGTCGGATTGAGGCAATTCAAAAGGCAATCTTCATCTACTCTTCGCAAGGAGTCTCCTGGAGTTTTCTCAGATTTTTCTGGATTTTGCACGAGGGTGAGAATCTCCTTTCTCTGTGGTTCTTTGTTACAGAAATTTGGTACAGTTTGGATTGGGGTGTACCCCTTGCCGGATTTTTATCTCAGCGTAGGAAACTCCGATTTGGGCGTGCAGGTACTCGTTTCGACGGGCTCGTCGCAAGGATCGTGATTGTATTTTTCTTGGATTTTTCTGGGCATTATTCGCAGGTAAAAATTGGAGAATTCTGGACTGTGGATTTAGGGGACAGATTTTGGAAATTGTGATTGAATAGCTTATGTATTTTCCTTTGGGGTATTTTGTACAGATTGGTGGTGAGTTTTGGACTGATCTTGGACTTCGCTTTTGGGGAACTTGGAATAGTGCTCGAGGTGGGTGATGTTGTGAACCTCCTACTTGTGAATGTCACTAGGCCTATTAGAATGCCTTGATCATGTGCTATTAATTGTGAATGTATCTAGCATGCTTGTATGAGATTAAGGTTCCTTTGTTAATACTTGCATTGTTAGCAGGCTACAAGTTAGTAAATGGTGTTTCCATGTTTAGATATGCAATTTAATTAGTTGGAAAGAATGCTAAAGCCATATCATGTCATATGTTAAGGGAAGGTTTGGGCATGTGGTTAGAATGAATGTTGTATAAGGGGTACTTGCTAGTAGATTGTGCATCCAA
Source organism: Tillandsia leiboldiana (assembly GCA_029204045.2). Taxonomy (NCBI): domain Eukaryota; kingdom Viridiplantae; phylum Streptophyta; class Magnoliopsida; order Poales; family Bromeliaceae; genus Tillandsia; species Tillandsia leiboldiana. The sequence continues at coordinate 23,048 of JAQNDB010001736.1, read as the reverse complement.
ATTGTATCATGTATCATATGTCCTGCCACATGTACATCGGGAGTTCCAAACATTTAATGTTGCATATGTTAGAATAATTGAAATGATTTTATCAAATAAAGGACTTTGCATGCTTGAATGGTCATCTAGCTAGGCCACCTTTTTCTGCTACACAAACATATTGGAATTGACTTAGGAGAAACCATGCTTTTATTCGTTCTCCTGTCGTCGAGTCATAGGGGATTGTGTAGTTAGATGTTCAGAGTTGGGACAGTCGGGGATCGATGTTTGGGTGTTGCGGCGACTGCGGACTGTGGGCAGTTGACCGGATTATTATTCTTATTATTACTTTTGCATCAGATTGGAGGTAGGGGATCGAGTTTCCCTTTAGTGGATGGGTTTTTCCCACTTGATCAGAGTCGTGACCCCGTCCTGCTATTTTATGATACTGATGATACTAGTGACAGTGATACTATGCTCGTGTGGGGTCGCTCCCCTCGAGTGCCACTCCGGAGTAGGTTACAGACCGTGTTGGGTGCCGGTCAGACGTGTTGGGTTCCGGTCATTTGGACAGGGGAGATACTGAGTTGTGAGGTTGACAGCAGAGCAGGCAGTACCAGTGGTTACTGGTGTTTTGATTGGGTTGGTCTGTCAGTCCTTGACGTTCTGGTGCATGCTTTCAGCCATTCTTTAGTTAGGCATCGTAGAGGCATGTTAGTGGTAGCTCTTCATCTGTAGCGTACTTGTTGTAGAGTACCGGAGCTTCGGGCATTGTGCCGACTCCACGTGGCAGCCTGGTATTGTGGAAATACCTTTAGCAGTTTTTGTTTGTATTTACAGAGAGGTTCGGGTGGTCCCGGAGCGACGCGGAAGTATTCTTGTAGAAAAGTGAGTTGGCGTCGGATTGAGAGCTTGCGGGTCAAGCATTGGTTTCATGGATGGGTTTGTTGTGAGTTGATCCCTTGGGACATGTGTATTATGATTTTACAGAGGTGTTCGGTTGGTTTCGGGGTGATGCGGAGGTCCCGGGGCGAGGAAGTGAGTTATCGGCGCGATTCGGGAAGGTTCTGGGTGGCTGGGTTCCGGAACCAAGCAGTTGGTTCCGGAACTGGCCCCTTGGTTCCGGAACCAGCTGCCTGGTACCGGAACCAGAGGTGGTGTTCCGGTACCAAAATGCTGGTACCCGAACACAGACTCGGGGAATGCCCAGAATTAGCTCGGATTGGTGCACAGTGTTGAGGTATGGGCTTCCAACCACTCTGTTGACTTTGTAGACCTCTCCTCTCTATATAAGACTCCTCCTCCTCCTCCCTTTTCGTTGGGGGAAACCAGAGAAAGAAAAAGAAAGTGAGAAAGAGTGAGAGGAAGAATGAGAGAAAGGGAGAGATTGAGATTGAGAGAGAGAGTTGGCTGTGGATTTTTGGAGGACTGTTCTTCGCGCCGAGGCTTCGGATGTGGATCGTGAGCGCGACAGGGAGCTTGCCCGGTTGGAGAGCCCGGTTGGGGCTCGTGTGCGTGCGCGGACACGGTGGAGGTGAGTACGTTGCATTTCTCCGAGTTTTGGATTTTCGACTTTTCCGCGGATTTCGGATTCGGACAGAGATTGATTTTGAGCTTGGGAAATGTATTAATTCCATCTTTTCTTCTTCCCTGCCATGAGAGGGTGCAGCGGAGTGCTGTCCGGGCCGCGAGGAGCGCGGCGAGGGCCCTGCACACTGTGCGGAGCCGCGGCGAGGGCGCGGACTGGGTGCGCAGGAGGATTCCGGAGCGACATCGGTTTGGACCGAGATCAGGTGGAGACCTTGCTGAGACCTTGGGGAGTGTGATAGAGGATTGATCGGAGCTTCGTGGATTTTTCCGAGACGCGCGACGGCGCGCGTGCGCGCGAGAGGCACAGTGCTGTTTTTCGTCTGTTTTCGCCCGTTTCTTCTCCGTTTTCGGCGTGGCCTTCGGAAAGTATTTGAGGTGGGTTGGAATTTCTTCAAGATGTATGGAATGCCCTTTAAAGCTATTGAATGCATGTTGATCATGTTTAGCTTAATTATTTGCATAGCTGGTAAATCTGATAGTTGCCTAGAAAATTGTAGGAATACAATTGCAAGCCCCAGATATTTTTAGCATGATCTAGAAGTGATTTGACACTAGACTGCATGTTTAGTTGGCTTTATATTGGCATCTGAACCGTTTTAAAAATCGTCGAACCTGTTTTAAGGAAAACTGGGTTTTGAAAAGAGTTTTAAAATATTGAGATCTTCCCGAGGGGTTGAGTAGGTTCAGGATGCATGTGTTCTCGTGCCAGAGGGCCGAGTGGATTTTTAGAGCATTATGAGATGACTTTCTAGTGTCATGAGAGAGTTTTGAGATACTTGAGTTCGCGGGGTATTGAGGATGTATTCCCTGATTGGGTTACTCTAGATCATGGGTCGTGTTCTGATTTAGTGGTGGAGATGGTTCTCCCACTTAGCCTTGAGAGTTTTGGGGGCTCTGGCAGATCGAGTCGTGGAGGTTTCCCGACTCAGCCACGGGGCGTGCATTATCAGATTGAGTCGTTGAGGGTTCTCCGACATAGCTGTGAGAGTGTTTGGGCTTTTCTGTTCGAGTCGTGGAGTCTTCCTCCGACTGAGTTATGCTAGTTGAGCATTGAGATCCGATCTGTTTGATCGTGGATTATAGCCTGCTGAGCCTGGCTTTTTATGCCAGTTATGAGATATTTGAGATACTTGAGATACTTGAGTTCGGTGGGGTCGCTCCCCTCGAGCTACGCCCCGGGTGCGATGATGATACCGAGCCTGACGAGGCTGCGATGTGATTACTGAGATGGTCCTAGAGGGACACCCTACGTAAGTCCGTTCCTCCGGGATGTGCGGCAGTGGATGCCTACGTAAGTCCGTTCCTACGGGATGCGCGGCAGTAGATGAGCGCAGGCTTGATTGACTGGTCCAAAGAGGGATAGTCATTGGGATTGGGTGATATGTGTGAGTGAGTTTCATAGCATGTTCATAGATGAGTTTTCTTTTGAGCATGATACTTGAGGCATGTTAGCAGTAGCGAGTGTATGCACATCTTCATCATTGTAGAGTTTCTTGAGCATGATGATTGAGACATGATAGCTATAGTTTCTTTCAGCTTTTATCTATCTATCTATCTGCATACCTATCTGTTGTGCCTCCAGTAGACTTAGTGGGCATACCGTGGATTTTGAGACGGTACCCACTGGGAACTACCTTTGCAGTAGTTCTCACACCCGTTGCGGTGACAGGTTTCCTGAGGCTGCTGTTCCGGCTTAGCTCGCGCGGAGTCAGCTGATCGAGGTGAGGACGTGGCCGTTTAGTTCCTTACCAGCACTGAGAGTCAGAGGTAGATGTACCTTGTGTATTTTACGACTCCACTTTTGTACTGGACATTCTGAGAGATCAGTGAGGATTTCTTGTACTTTTGTAGCTGAGAGACATTGTATTGAGATTTTTTTATTATATCAGATGTTCAGTGGATTTCTGTAGCTACTGGTCTTTTTTCAGCTCTGATACATTATAGCTATAGATCTGACTTGCAGGGTAGACGCTTCGTCTGTACGGCAGTTTCCGTACAGATGGCGGATCTGTTGGCGAGCCCGGGTCGCAGTTTCGACCCCGGGGCGTGACAGATTAGGGTGGTATCAGAGCCTAGGAATATAGGTCGTTGAGGACTTAGTGACCCTAGGCTATTGGTTGGACAGTAGGATGACTGTCGTGAGAGACGTGATTTAAGCGATAGTCCTGATTGAGTTTGTACCTCCCCCGAGGGATTGGGGCGAGTGATTTTACATGTTTATTCTCTAAAGTGATTATGTTGGCTGCAGACAACATAATACCTTAGAACGGTTAACATGTTATAGACTTTCGCTTGATTGGGTCGAGAGTGTTTGTGGTTTGGTTGGCCGTGACTGTTCTCCTTGTTGGCCCTGTGATGCCGTGCAGCGGCGAGGGCGTGTTTGACCTTGGATGAGGAGCCCGAACAGCGGGGGGCTGAATGGACAGAGCAGAGCGAGGTCTGCGAGTTACGGGCCCAGGTAGCTCAGTTGTTTAGGCGACGCGGCGCCAGGAAGAGAACACGGAGCGCGTGATGCGCATGTTGAGCAGAGGGTATCGTTTGAGGTATCGCCGTAGTACCTCCAGCCGCGACATCGTCGACTTCGGCCCCGTTTGCACTGTGAGTAGTGCGGGAGCAGCGAGAGATTGCTGATTGATAGTCGTGCATCCGCCAGTTCCATCCCCTACAGATCTCAGGGCAGAGTTGGAGCCTCGAGAGGCCGAGAACTGGATTGCCGCTTTGGAAGTGTTTGAGGACTTGTTATCCAGGACAAGCATCGGGTGCACTTGGTTATGCACTTTGGATAAGGACGCCGAGAGTTGGTGGCGTCGAGTTGTCCTATTGAACCACCGGGAGAGCAGTCGAGGACTTGGAGCGAGTTTCTTCGACGGTTGAGCAGTGTGCCCCATGTTGCCAGGATGAGGCCCAGATAGTTGATTATGTTTGAGAGGGGACTGCTTCGAGACGTTATCATTTTGGATATTCTCGACGAGCGACTTCAGATGCAGCGGTTGTGCATGCCCGATGGATTGACTGAGGTCTGTGATCATGTCCGAGAGGGACGGAGAGCGAGGGACTAGCTCCAGAGAGAGATGTCCAGTATCGCCTGATTTTGGGATAGTCGAGTGGATCGGGGTTGCCATGATTCCAGTCACAGGATCATGAGTCTCAGAGGAGACAGAGACTAAGAGGTTCTCGACAGTCGAGGCACCAACAGCAGTATTCGTATGATTGTGTCTTGTGTGGTGAGCCGCATTCATCGCCATAGAGTGACTTTAGGGAAAGGGCGATGCTTTTCTTATGGATAGTCAGGGCATTTCAGGCAGAGTGTCCCAGCGTGGTGCTCTTGGATTGCCGCTTGCGACGGCACCCCATTACTCCTACAGGAGATAGAGGTTCATCCGACTTACCGGTAGGCTGATTGAGCCGAGATGCCGAGGCAGATTGAGCGATGGCCACCATCATCTTGTGGATGAATTGTGCAACCGATTAGAGGACGCCAGGATAGTGGAGCGCGTCTTACCAGGTGTGGTTTTCTTATGGTCATCGGAGTTAGAGCATGTTGATGCCAACACCGCTGGTGTGTGCTTTACTAGAGCAAAGATAGCTGCGTGTGGGCCGGAGGTGGGACTGTTGGCTTGTGCACGTGAGGATCAGGTTCCAGATCACGTATAGCGCATGGATGAGTGTTGCCAGTCCTGCCAGTGCAGATAATACCTTGGATTTGATCCTAGAGTTGTTAGTCCTACATCAGCTCCGAGATGTTGATATAAGGTTGGTTAGGGATTGGTTATCCCAATGTTGTGCTATCTTGGATTGCCGAGAGTGGACATGACCCTCCGTGGACCTGGCCAGGAGGAGTGTGGTTATAGAGGATGCTAGAGCACGGCAAAGGTTGAGTCGTGGTCGTGTCGCTTTGCTAGCGACGGTAGAAGAGGTGCCTACTGCAGCACCGGGACTAAAGGAATATCTTTATCGCCCGTGTGATCCCGGACAGGAGTTTACCTGGTCTGATGTTGATGCCGCCGTTTAGTGAGACTGAGATCGAGATAGTGATCGACGTGGTTTTGGAAACCACGCCGACTTCAGCATCATCTCTTGGAGTATCAATCGTGAGCCAGTGAGAGAGCTGTTAGCGCAGCTGCGGATCCGAGGGATCGAGAGGTCTGGGTGACCCCATGCCACGTCGTGAGGATACGACAGTGAGGATCCGAGAGATTGGTATTTTGGATGTGTTACCACACTGTTGATACACGGTGGTGATGCCACGCCGTTGATACACGGTGGTGATGCCATGCCGTTGGTATACGGCAGTGATGCCACGTTGTGAGTGCACAACGGTGAGAGTGCTGTGACGATTCGAGCACAGTTAGATTTGGATCATGTTGGGTTGATGCCTTGCGGGACATTGAAGGCTTTGTGGAACCCTACAGCTGAGGGCTGTGCCAGATAGAGTCTGAACCCGATAGAGACATTTTGAGCTTACAGTGAGGTCAAGCGGATTGACTAAGGCCCTGCGGCCTTTTGGATTTGAGGACTTGTGTGTTCCGGCGGTACTTGGACCGGGCAGTAGAACCAGTGTGAGTTTGAGCTCTACAGTGAGTTGCCGTGCTAGTAGTTGAGTTAAATTTATACAAGGCCAGTTGATTGATTATATCGGATTTGGTTTCCGAGATGAGTTTAAGCACGAGGAGCACTTAAGGATAGTGCTGCAACTTCTATGAGAAGAAGTTGATGTCGAGTTGTAAGAGAATTTGCTCTTAGACTTCGGAAGATTTTGTGGTTAGGCCATGTTATTACAGCCGCAGGAGTGACAGTGGACCCGGCGAAGAGTGTTGCCGTTTAGGTTCGGCTTGGACCCATGATAGTGACAGAGGTCCAGAGTTGTGGATTAAGCAGTGCCAGCATAACCTTGAGGAGTTCAAGCTGTGGATGGTATTAACATCATTGTGAATAGTTGCTTGAGATAGAAAGAGATTTGAGATATCTATCGATCCTAGAACCTGAGGTACTGGGTTACTCAGAAGGAATTTGATTTGAGGCAATGCCGGTGGATAGAGTTATTAAGGATGTATGATTGAGCTTACAGTAACGTCCCGACAAAGCCAATGTGGTCGCAGCTGCCTTGAATAGGCGAGCGGTGCAGTTTTGGAGTATGATGGTTACTCAGCAGATGCCGCTGAAAGAGTAATTGAGACGAATTAAGATTAAGGTGGTGTTCCCTGGGAATGTGGCAAAACTTGTATTTTGGACTCGTAACCCACTCCGTTGGACAGGATTAGAGAGGGAACTTCTCAGTGAATGCAGCGGGAGTACTGAAGTACAAGGACCGCATCTGTGTGCCCGTGGATTCCGAGATCCGAGAGCTGATTTTAGGGGTTAGGGGTTGAGTGTTGTTCCTGATGTTGGACTTCTTACCCCGTGGATGGATGTAAGAATGCATCGTGAAGCTCTCAGCATTGTGGTTGCTAAGGAGCAACGGAAAAGTTATGCCAATTGGAAGCAGGGAGTTTTGGTGACTTCTGAGAATCACTATCCGCAGAAATGGGTAGATTTGAGATTTCGCGGGAAGTTGAGTCCGCAAATTATTGGCATATTCGAGGAGTTAGAGCGCATTGGATTAGTTGTTCACCGAGTTGCGCTACCGCCATGATTTGGCAAGTACCCACGAGGATGTTGGTGTATCCGTTCTGAGGGAAGTATGGATTTGGATCCCTTGCATGATTTGGACTTCGTTTCTTTGGAGTCAGGCGAGGACTTGGGCTATCAGGAGCGACCGGTGCGAATTCTTGCTCGAGAGACGAGAGAATTACGCAACCGGATCTTACCTTTGGTAAAGGTCTTATGGAGTCATCATGAGGAGCGAGAGGCCACATGAGAGCCTGAGGATGAGCTGGGAGTTTCATATCCCCACTTATTTGAGTCACCCCCCTGAGTTCTGGAGTTTTGAGGTTTCGAGGACGAAACCGTTAAAAGGAGGGGAGAGTGTAGAGTACCGGAGCTTCGGGCATTGTGCCGACTCCACGTGGCAGCCTGGTATTGTGGAAATACCTTTAGCAGTTTTTGTTTGTATTTACAGAGAGGTTCGGGTGGTCCCGGAGCGACGCGGAAGTATTCTTGTAGAAAAGTGAGTTGGCGTCGGATTGAGAGCTTGCGGGTCAAGCATTGGTTTCATGGATGGGTTTGTTGTGAGTTGATCCCTTGGGACATGTGTATTATGATTTTACAGAGGTGTTCGGTTGGTTTCGGGGTGATGCGGAGGTCCCGGGGCGAGGAAGTGAGTTATCGGCGCGATTCGGGAAGGTTCTGGGTGGCTGGGTTCCGGAACCAAGCAGTTGGTTCCGGAACTGGCCCCTTGGTTCCGGAACCAGCTGCCTGGTACCGGAACCAGAGGTGGTGTTCCGGTACCAAAATGCTGGTACCCGAACACAGACTCGGGGAATGCCCAGAATTAGCTCGGATTGGTGCACAGTGTTGAGGTATGGGCTTCCAACCACTCTGTTGACTTTGTAGACCTCTCCTCTCTATATAAGACTCCTCCTCCTCCTCCCTTTTCGTTGGGGGAAACCAGAGAAAGAAAAAGAAAGTGAGAAAGAGTGAGAGGAAGAATGAGAGAAAGGGAGAGATTGAGATTGAGAGAGAGAGTTGGCTGTGGATTTTTGGAGGACTGTTCTTCGCGCCGAGGCTTCGGATGTGGATCGTGAGCGCGACAGGGAGCTTGCCCGGTTGGAGAGCCCGGTTGGGGCTCGTGTGCGTGCGCGGACACGGTGGAGGTGAGTACGTTGCATTTCTCCGAGTTTTGGATTTTCGACTTTTCCGCGGATTTTCGGATTCGGACAGAGATTGATTTTGAGCTTGGGAAATGTATTAATTCCATCTTTTCTTCTTCCCTGCCATGAGAGGGTGCAGCGGAGTGCTGTCCGGGCCGCGAGGAGCGCGGCGAGGGCCCTGCACACTGTGCGGAGCCGCGGCGAGGGCGCGGACTGGGTGCGCAGGAGGATTCCGGAGCGACATCGGTTTGGACCGAGATCAGGTGGAGACCTTGCTGAGACCTTGGGGAGTGTGATAGAGGATTGATCGGAGCTTCGTGGATTTTTCCGAGACGCGCGACGGCGCGCGTGCGCGCGAGAGGCACAGTGCTGTTTTTCGTCTGTTTTCGCCCGTTTCTTCTCCGTTTTCGGCGTGGCCTTCGGAAAGTATTTGAGGTGGGTTGGAATTTCTTCAAGATGTATGGAATGCCCTTTAAAGCTATTGAATGCATGTTGATCATGTTTAGCTTAATTATTTGCATAGCTGGTAAATCTGATAGTTGCCTAGAAAATTGTAGGAATACAATTGCAAGCCCCAGATATTTTTAGCATGATCTAGAAGTGATTTGACACTAGACTGCATGTTTAGTTGGCTTTATATTGGCATCTGAACCGTTTTAAAAATCGTCGAACCTGTTTTAAGGAAAACTGGGTTTTGAAAAGAGTTTTAAAATATTGAGATCTTCCCGAGGGGTTGAGTAGGTTCAGGATGCATGTGTTCTCGTGCCAGAGGGCCGAGTGGATTTTTAGAGCATTATGAGATGACTTTCTAGTGTCATGAGAGAGTTTTGAGATACTTGAGTTCGCGGGGTATTGAGGATGTATTCCCTGATTGGGTTACTCTAGATCATGGGTCGTGTTCTGATTTAGTGGTGGAGATGGTTCTCCCACTTAGCCTTGAGAGTTTTGGGGGCTCTGGCAGATCGAGTCGTGGAGGTTTCCCGACTCAGCCACGGGGCGTGCATTATCAGATTGAGTCGTTGAGGGTTCTCCGACATAGCTGTGAGAGTGTTTGGGCTTTTCTGTTCGAGTCGTGGAGTCTTCCTCCGACTGAGTTATGCTAGTTGAGCATTGAGATCCGATCTGTTTGATCGTGGATTATAGCCTGCTGAGCCTGGCTTTTTATGCCAGTTATGAGATACTTGAGATACTTGAGATACTTGAGTTCGGTGGGGTCGCTCCCCTCGAGCTACGCCCCGGGTGCGATGATGATACCGAGCCTGACGAGGCTGCGATGTGATTACTGAGATGGTCCTAGAGGGACACCCTACGTAAGTCCGTTCCTCCGGGATGTGCGGCAGTGGATGCCTACGTAAGTCCGTTCCTACGGGATGCGCGGCAGTAGATGAGCGCAGGCTTGATTGACTGGTCCAAAGAGGGACAGTCATTGGGATTGGGTGATATGTGTGAGTGAGTTTCATAGCATGTTCATAGATGAGTTTTCTTTTGAGCATGATACTTGAGGCATGTTAGCAGTAGCGAGTGTATGCACATCTTCATCATTGTAGAGTTTCTTGAGCATGATGATTGAGACATGATAGCTATAGTTTCTTTCAGCTTTTATCTATCTATCTATCTGCATACCTATCTGTTGTGCCTCCAGTAGACTTAGTGGGCATACCGTGGATTTTGAGACGGTACCCACTGGGAACTACCTTTGCAGTAGTTCTCACACCCGCTGCGGTGACAGGTTTCCTGAGGCTGCTGTTCCGGCTTAGCTCGCGCGGAGTCAGCTGATCGAGGTGAGGACGTGGCCGTTTAGTTCCTTACCAGCACTGAGAGTCAGAGGTAGATGTACCTTGTGTATTTTACGACTCCACTTTTGTACTGGACATTCTGAGAGATCAGTGAGGATTTCTTGTACTTTTGTAGCTGAGAGACATTGTATTGAGATTTTTTTATTATATCAGATGTTCAGTGGATTTCTGTAGCTACTGGTCTTTTTTCAGCTCTGATACATTATAGCTATAGATCTGACTTGCAGGGTAGACGCTTCGTCTGTACGGCAGTTTCCGTACAGATGGCGGATCTGTTGGCGAGCCCAGGTCGCAGTTTCGACCCCGGGGCGTGACACTTGTAGCTTACCACCCCTGTTTTCATTTTTCGCCTCTGTTAGTCCTAGTGGGCATGTCTGAGTTTGAGGTCTACCCACTAGGGGAGGCTACTGTTTTTATAGTAGTTCTCACCCCCCACTGCTTTCTCTTTTCTTTTCCCCTTTGTTTTGCAGAGTCCTCTGCGGGGGTTGCGGGACCCTCTTCCCTGGATCGAGGTAAGAGGATCGCGGATTAGATAGCCACTGCCCCGAGTTCGAGTTTTGTAGTTTTGATGTATCCCCAGTACACTCAGACGGTTGTATTTCCTTTTATTTTGGGTCTGGCTGCGGCCAGCTAGTTGTATTTTATTTCATGAGCTGGGAGAGACATTTGTATATTTGTGAGAGCTTATTGTACTTTTATTTCCTGCATTTGTCTGAGATGTATTAGTTTTAGTTTAGCTCTGTTTTATGCTCCTTTATTATATTTTATATCTGAGCAGGTTACCAGCGCTTCGTGTACACGGAAAATTCCGTATGCACGGCGGATCTGTAGACGGGCCAGGGTTCTGGTTTACACCCGGGGCGTGACAGATTAGTTGGTATCAGAGCTTAGGGATAGGTCAGTTGGGACTTAGGAAACCCTAGGCTTTTGGCAGACCCTAGGAAGGCAGAGCGTGAGTGACGTGATATTGTGCGAAAGTCAGCAATTGGTTGTTAACTCTTCCTGTGAGTGGAGAGGGATTGGCATAGCCTATTTCTGGGGGACTATTATGTTGGCTGCAGACAACATAAGGTTACAGAAATAGGGGAATGTCCATGACATTCGCTGGATTGGGTCGAGAGTGGTTTGGTTTACTGACCCGTGGATTCTTGTGTGGCAGGATGCCTCCTAGGCGGCAGATTCCTACTCGGGGTACTCCTACACCCCCGGAGGAGCCGGAGCAGTCCGGGCCTTCTGAGATCAGTGAGCTGAGGGCCATGGTGGCCCAGTTGGCGGAGAGCCACCGCCGACAGGAGCAGAGGTTCGAGCAGTTATTTGCCCAGGTTGCGGCACCTCCCCCTACTACTGCAGAGGCCCCAGTACCACCTGTTGTACCACCGACTATTCCACCTGCCCCTACAGTGCCGTCGTCGAGCAGTGGGGCCCAGGGGATGTTCAGGCCTTTGACCCCAGAGGAGGAGCGGGAGTTTTCTGACAAACTCACGCAGTTCTGTAAGCGAGGACCCCCTAAGTTCTCGGGGCGGAGCACTCACCCTTGGGAGATTGGATCGTGGCTAGCGTCAATGGAGAAGTTGTTTCGGGACTTCTTCATCGACCAGAGGTTCAGAGCACATTTGGCAGTACACTGTCTAGAGGGGGATGCAGATGCTTGGTGGCGTCGGGTCGAGCCCTTAGAGTTTCAGGTCACCCGACAGCTACCCTGGTCGGAGTTCAGGAGGATGATCCTTGACACTTACTTCTCCACGAGCGTGAAGAAGAAGATAGAAGATGACTTGAAGAATCTGCAGCAGGGTGATCGCCCAGTGTGGGATTATTTCCAGGAGTTTACGCAGTTGCTCAACTGCGTACCCTATGTTGCCAGGGATGGGCTGCACCAGGTGGAGCTGTTTGAGACAGATTTGCGCCCCGAGATCTATACCTTGGTACACGCCCAGAGGCTTCAGACTTTATCAGAGGCAGTGGATCATGCACAGTGGGTCGAGAGGGGAGATCATGTTGTTTCTAGACGCGGAGGTCTGGTCGCTCAGAGTTCTGAGAGGAAGCGACCAGCATCGGATGAGGAGGGACAGGCCAGTTCCTGGAGGCCGCCCCGACCGCCACCGCCTCAGTTTGCGGGTCGGGGGCGTTCGGAGCGGCGAGGGCCTGGGGGATCCCAGAGGCCCCCACAGCATCAGCAGCCCCAGCGACAGCAGCAGCACTCGCAGCAGCAGAGGTCGCAGTCGCGACAGCAGGGATCTCAGCGGCAGTCGCACAAGCAGCAGCAGCAGCAGTCACGGCAGTTTCGGGCCCCAGGCAGTTGTATCTTCTGCGGGGGTCAGCATTTCCCCGGCACTTGTGATCAGAGGTGGGGGCGTTGTTATGGCTGTGGTCAGGCCGGGCATATACGATCTTCATGCCCTTTTTCGGCATCAGTGGCGCCTTCTTCGGCCTCAGTTTCTCTTCCACCTCAGCAGCGACCGCCAGCTCAGCGGCCCTATGCTCCTGCGAGCAGGGCTCCTTCCTCCCACCCTGCAGACTACCGACCACCAGCTCAGAGCGGGCGAGTCTACGCCGCTCAGGTAGGGGACTCCACGGCAGCCGACCACGTGGTGGCAGGTATTACTTTACTTTTTGGTATTAGAGCTCGCACTTTATTTGATACCGGTGCATCACATTCTATTATCAGTAGAGCATTTGCATCATCTCATGGACTAGAGTTAGGTCGATTGCCACATGCATTAGAGGTACAGATTCCCGGTCACATATTGTATATAGAGGAGTGTTGCTGGTCTTGCCCGGTACAGCTTGAGTCTTGGATTTTGCCAGCGGACCTGATGGTCCTTAGTCAGCTGCGAGATTTTGACATTGTACTGGGGATGGATTGGCTGGCTCGCTATTTCGCGACGATTGATTGCGCCGCGAGGACTGTTACTTTTAGCGAGCCAGGCCAGGAGGTGTTCGTTTTCGGGGGGTGCCAGAGTGCTTTCTTTGCCTCTATGGTTTCGACTTCTCGTGCGAGGCAGATGATGCGCAGTGGATGCGTAGCCTTTATGGCATCTGTGGTTAAGGAGCCTACGGCGGCTCCGGGAATCGCGGATATCCCGATTGCCCGCGAGTTCCCGGATGTGTTTCCTCCAGAGCTGATTAGTATGCCGCCAGATAGGGAGGTCGAGTTTTTGATTGACGTGGTCCCAGGAACTGCGCCAATCTCTAAGGCTCCTTACCGAATGGCACCGGCTGAGCTGCGAGAATTAAAGGCGCAACTCCAGGATTTAATGGACAAGGGTTTTGTGAGACCGAGTGTATCGCCTTGGGGAGTGCCGGTGCTATTTGTGAAGAAGAAAGATGGTTCGCTTCGACTGTGCGTTGATTACCGGGAGCTGAATAAATCGACCATCAAGAACAAGTACCCTTTGCCGCGCATTGATGACTTATTTGATCAGCTGCAAGGGTCTTGTGTCTTCTCCAAGATTGACTTACAGTCTGGTTACCACCAATTGAAGGTGAAGGCCGAGGACATCCCAAAGACGGCATTCAGGTCGCGGTACGGGCATTATGAGTTCACCGTCATGCCTTTTGGATTGACAAATGCCCCTGCTGCTTTTATGGATTTAATGAACAGGATTTTTCGACCATACCTGGATCGGTTCGTCGTTGTTTTTATTGATGACATCCTAGTTTATTCCCGAAGCGATGTGGAGCACGAGGAGCATCTGAGGATTGTGCTACAACTTCTTAGAGAGAGGAAGTTGTATGCCAAGTTATCTAAGTGTGATTTCTGGCTTCGGGAGGTTGTCTTTTTGGGCCACGTGATTTCAGCCGCTGGAGTGGCAGTAGACCCGGCGAAGATCGAGGCAGTCCGGGATTGGCCCCGACCGACGACGATATCAGAGGTCCGCAGTTTCATGGGCTTAGCAGGATATTACCATCGGTTTGTGGAAGGTTTTGCGAAACTTTCCACACCCCTCACTCGTTTGACGCAAAAAGGGATTAAGTTTACTTGGAGTGAGGATTGCCAGAGGAGCTTTGAGGAATTAAAGAACAGATTGATGTCGGCTCCTGTCCTTTCCCTCCCCGTTATGGGGAAAGGATATGTGATATACAGCGACGCATCGCACAGTGGACTTGGTTGCGTGCTGATGCAGGAGGGAAGGGTAATCGCTTATGCCTCTCGGCAACTGAAGGATTATGAAAAGAATTACCCTACCCATGATTTGGAGCTAGCTGCAGCGATTTTTGCACTCAAGTTGTGGCGCCACTACCTGTATGGGGAGCACTGCGAGATCTACACCGACCACAAGAGCTTGAAATACCTGTTCACACAGAAGGAGCTCAACCTGAGGCAGCGCAAATGGTTGGAATTGTTGAAAGATTATGATGTAGACATATTATACCATCCTGGCAAGGCCAACGTGGTTGCTGATGCCCTGAGCAGGAGAGCAGTACAGAGTCTATCTTTGATGATCACCGATCAGGCGCCATTGCTTGAGCAGATGAGGCGGTTAGAGCTCGAGGTTGTGTCCCCTGGGGTCTCTGCTAGACTTATGTCTCTAGTCGTGCAGCCCACTCTGTTGGACAGGATTCAGGAGAGACAGAGTGAGGACCCCCACCTGATGAGGATTCGAGAGCAGATGCAGACTGGTTTGATAGGGGACTTTTCAGTTGATGCTGCGGGAGTACTGCGGTACAGGGACCGCGCGTGTGTGCCTATGGATGCAGAGATCCGAGAGCAGATCTTGAGGGAGGCCCACTATACACCTTATACCATCCATCCTGGTGGGACTAAGATGTATAGGGATCTTAAGGCACAGTTTTGGTGGAATGGGATGAAAAGAGACATTGGGAGGTTTGTAGCACACTGTCTAACTTGTCAGCAAGTAAAGGCTGAGCATCGTGTACCTACTGGCAAGTTGCAGAGTCTCCCAATCCCAGAATGGAAATGGGAACATGTTACGATGGATTTTGTCACTAGTTTGCCGAGAGCACAGGCGGGAGCGGATGCTATCTAGGTAGTCGTGGACAGGCTTACCAAGTCCGCTCACTTTTTGCCGGTTCAGATGACTTGGCCGATGGAGCGACTCGCACAGGTGTACTTGGCTGAGGTGGTTAGATTGCACGGGGTGCCCGTTTCCATCGTATCAGATAGAGACCCGAGGTTTGTCTCGCATTTCTGGAGGAGTTTACAGACAACCTTGGGGACGCAGCTCCGATTCAGTTACAGCATTCCACCCACAGACCGATGGGCAGTCAGAGCGCACTATTCAGACCCTCGAGGATATGTTGAGAGCATGCGTTCTGGACTTCGGAGGAGGATGGTACCGACACTTGGGATTAGTTGAGTTTGCGTACAACAACAGCTATCAAGCGAGCATTCAGATGGCTCCGTTTGAAGCGTTGTATGGACGCAAGTGTCGGTCACCCCTATATTGGAGTGACGTGGGTGAGAAGAAGACTTTGGGTCCTGATCTACTGTTAGAGGCGGAGGAAAAGGTCAGATTGATTCGACGACATCTCGAGACCGCCCAGAGTCGACAGAGGAGTTATGCTGATACTCGACGGCGAGACTTAGAGTTTCAGGGGGTGACCATGTTTTTCTGAAAGTCTCGCCTTCAAAGGAGATTTGGAGATTTGGCATTCGTGGGAAACTGAGCCCTCGTTATATTGGACCTTTTGAGGTGTTGGAGCGCTTAGGGCCAGTTGCCTACAGGCTTGCGCTTCCTCCCAGGCTTTCAGGTGTTCACAATGTTTTTCATGTATCGACACTGATGAGGTATGTTCATGACCCGTCCCATATCATCGATTCACCCATTGGAGGTTGCTGAGGGACCTGAGCTATGTTGAGCGTGCCGTTGAGGATCTTGGACCGTGAGGTTAGGAAGTGCGCAGTCAGGCCATCCCGTATGTGAAGGTCCTCTGGAGCAGTCATGATGAGCGCGAGGCTACCTGGGAGCTGGAGTCAGCGATGATGGATGCTCACCCCCACTTGTTTGAGGCCCCTGCTTGAGGTATGATTGTTGTTTCGAGGACGAACTTTTTCTTGTGGGGGAGGATGTAGTGTACTGGTTTTTCCCATGCAACTTTCCGGTGAATCCACTGTGTAGAACACCTAGTGTTGGTGTGTCTGGCCCATGGTGCATCGAAGGGGTGCCACAGATGGGCCTTGTGAGACCTTGATAGCGGATTTGGCCTTCGGCTGCATTTGCCGAATTTTAGAAAGGGGTTTGGGCCATCTGAGGTTGGTTTTGGATTCAGCGCGGAAAAACGCTTGAAAACGGCTGTTTGCTTGTTAAATTTGGAGTCCGGATGACCAAAAGCGGGCTTCCGGAAGTTTCGGGGTTATTCGGTGCATGGGGGAGACTCGTGGACCGGCCGGAGCCACGTGGCGGCCTATTATTGGCCGGCTCACGCAGCTCGGTCCACGGGGTGGCGCGACGGTGCATGGACCGCGGGCGGGAGACGCGTGGCGTGCCTTGAAAGGCCGGCGCACGCGGCACGGCTCACCGGTTTTGCGGGGTTGCGGTGGACCGGGCGCATGACACGTGGCGGCTTCGGATTCGTTGGCTCACGTGGGCGCGGTCCACGGTGTGCGCGGGGGGGCGCCTCGGGATAGCGCGCGCACTGTGGCGCCAGGCGGGCGGTCGGCCGCACTCGAGTGCGCCACGTGTCGCCTCGCGGTTGGGCGGCCGTACCTACCCCCGCTGACCGCGAGGGGACACGCGGCGCTTAGCGGGCCGCCGGGTTTTGCTGTCCCCTGTTTGGGGTGACGTGGCCGCCCCTGGGACTTTCGGGCGCGTCGGACGGGAGGTATACAACCCGGTTTCCGGGCGCAGTGCGCCCGAAAACTGCGCCCGAAAACCCGGCCCAACAGCTAATGGGCTGGGCCTATAAATAGGATTCCCTGTTCGTCCCTTAGGCTTTTTGGACCCCTTTTCGCAGAGCATTCTTCAGAGAAGTTTTTCCTCCCTCAGTGCACTACCCTTTGGAGAACTTTGAGGATTTTTGGAGGCACTCTTCCCGAGGTTCACCATTTTACGGCGCGGCGCGACGCTTGTTTCCGGCGATCTTCTTCGCCCCTTCTCAGTGTTTGGACTCCTCCGACTCACCCCGACATTGGATTTTGCCGATTCTTGCGCCGTTGGACTCACGACAGGTAGGGCTTCAACTCCTGTGTTTTGAGGTTCCTCGATTTCCGTGCTGATCTTGGAGTTTTCTGAGCACCCATTTGACCCATTTTCCTTCGCGGACTTTTGGACAGCACCGCGGTGTTCTTGCCGTATCTTTTCGCTCGGACGTCGGATTGAGGCGATTCAAAAGGAAATCTTCATCTACTCTTCGCAAGGAGTCTCCTGGAGTTTTCTCAGATTTTTCTGGATTTTGCACGAGGGTGAGAATCTCCTTTCTCTGTGGTTCTTTGTTACAGAAATTTGGTACAGTTTGGATTGGGGTGTACCCCTTGCCGGATTTTTATCTCAGCGTAGGAAACTCCGATTTGGGCGTGCAGGTACTCGTTTCGACGGGCTCGTCGCAAGGATCGCGATAGTATTTTTCTTGGATTTTTCTGGGCATTATTCGCAGGTAAAAATTAGAGAATTCTGGACTGTGGATTTAGGGGACAGATTTTGGAAATTGTGATTGAATAGCTTATGTATTTTCCTTTGGGGTATTTTGTACAGATTGGTGGTGAGTTTTGGACTGATCTTGGACTTCGCTTTTGGGGAACTTGGAATAGCGCTCGAGGTGGGTGATGTTGTGAACCTCCTACTTGTGAATGTCACTAGGCCTATTAGAATGCCTTGATCATGTGCTATTAATTGTGAATGTATCTAGCATGCTTGTATGAGATTAAGGTTCCTTTGTTAATACTTGCATTGTTAGCAGGCTACAAGTTAGTAAATGGTGTTTCCATGTTTAGATATGCAATTTAATTAGTTGGAAAGAATGCTAAAGCCATATCATGTCATATGTTAAGGGAAGGTTTGGGCATGTGGTTAGAATGAATGTTGTATTGTATAAGGGGTACTTGCTAGTAGATTGTGCATCAAATTGTATCATGTATCATATGTCCTGCCACATGTA
The DNA here is from genome assembly GCA_029204045.2 of Tillandsia leiboldiana. Taxonomy (NCBI): domain Eukaryota; kingdom Viridiplantae; phylum Streptophyta; class Magnoliopsida; order Poales; family Bromeliaceae; genus Tillandsia; species Tillandsia leiboldiana. Next base: position 4,879 of record JAQNDB010001736.1, on the reverse strand, counting down.
CATCGGGAGTTCCAAACATTTAATGTTGCATATGTTAGAATAATTGAAATGATTTTATCAAATAAAGGACTTTGCATGCTTGAATGGTCATCTAGCTAGGCCACCTTTTTCTGCTACACAAACATATTGGAATTGACTTAGGAGAAACCATGCTTTTATTCGTTCTCCTGTCGTCGAGTCATAGGGGATTGTGTAGTCAGATGTTCAGAGTTGGGACAGTCGGGGATCGATGTTTGGGTGTTGCGGCGACCGCGGACTGTGGGCGGTTGACCGGATTATTATTCTTATTATTACTTTTGTATCAGATTGGAGGTAGGGGATCGAGTTTCCCTTTAGTGGATGGGTTTTTCCCACTTTGATCAGAGTCGTGACCCCGTCCTGCTATTTTATGATACTGATGATACTAGTGACAGTGATACTATGCTCGTGTGGGGTCGCTCCCCTCGAGTGCCACTCCGGAGTAGGTTACAGACCGTGTTGGGTGCCGGTCAGACCGTGTTGGGTTCCGGTCATTTGGACAGGGGAGATACTGAGTTGTGAGGTGACAGCAGAGCAGGCAGTACCAGTGGTTACTGGTGTTTTGATTGGGTTGGTCTGTCAGTCCTTGACGTTCTGGTGCATGCTTTCAGCCATTCTTTAGTTAGGCATCGTAGAGGCATGTTAGTGGTAGCTCTTCATCTGTAGCGTACTTGTAGCTTACCACCCCTGTTTTCATTTTTCGCCTCTGTTAGTCCTAGTGGGCATGTCTGAGTTTGAGGTCTACCCACTAGGGGAGGCTACTGTTTTTATAGTAGTTCTCACCCCCCACTGCTTTCTCTTTTCTTTTCCCCTTTGTTTTGCAGAGTCCTCTGCGGGGGTTGCGGGACCCTCTTCCCTGGATCGAGGTAAGAGGATCGCGGATTAGATAGCCACTGCCCCGAGTTCGAGTTTTGTAGTTTTGATGTATCCCCAGTACACTCAGACGGTTGTATTTCCTTTTATTTTGGGTCTGGCTGCAGCCAGCTGGTTGTATTTTATTTCGTGAGCTGGGAGAGACATTTCTATATTTTTGAGAGCTTATTGTACTTTTATTTCCTGCATTTGTCTGAGATGTATTAGTTTTAGTTTAGCTCTGTTTTATGCTCCTTTATTATATTTTATATCTGAGCAGGTTACCAGCGCTTCGTGTACACGGAAAATTCCGTATGCACGGCGGATCTGTGGACGGGCCCGGGTTCTGGTTTACACCCGGGGCGTGACAGTTCTTTTCCTTCAATTGATTTGCAATTGATTTCCGAGGAATCACCTTTGTGGTAGTCATTGCAAGAGGTGTTTGAGTGAGCGTTTGACTCCGTCTTGCAATATCTTCTTATGTGCCCTGAAACACCACAACGAAAACATACCTTAGATCTTGACGATCCCAAAGAGGATGAAGTAGGTTTGTTGTCGTTGTTTGTCTTGAATTCCGGTGTCGGAGGAGGAGATACCGACTGAGGCACAAAAACTGTCCCACTCGAACTTGGACTGTTTCCAGTTTGAGTGTACCCGAGGCCGAACCGATTTGTTTGACCAAGACCAAGAAGTCTATCCAACTTACTCCTTCCTGAAGAGAATCGCTGTAAGTCATCCTTGAGTTGGAAAATGGTCTTTGTCATTTCCAGGTTATCCTGTCGAGCCTCGTTGTAGAGCTTTGAGAAGTGATTCGCTTTATCCACCAGATTTGTATGTTCCTTCTCAAGTTGCTCATTGGACTCTTGAAGGGAAACATTTACTTTTATCAGATTTTCCCTTTCCACTTCAAGAGCGTTTGAGAGAGAAGTTGCCCTTTTTGCTTCTTCTTCGAGATCATGCAATCTCCCTCTCAAACTCTTGTTTTGCTTAGCCACTTTCTTTGAATCCCTCAAAAGTCTGTGGTAGGCTAGAGCAAAATCTTCACCTTCCGAATCATCCGATTCGTTGTCCGTTGCATTCTTTTCAACAGTGGAGTTGGACAATGACTCGGATGTACTTGCCATAAAGCACATGAAGGGTGAAGATGTGGACGCGTGGAATGCCGTGGAGCTCTTTTCTTCATCACTTGAAGACGACTCATTTGACGTTGAGTTGTCATCCCAAGTGACGACTTGCATCGCCTTCTTCTTTGCCGGATACTTGTTGGGACACTCCGTTGCAATGTGGCCGTAGCCTCGACATTTGAAGCATTGTAGTTGTCCCTCTGAACTTTTCTTATCCTTTGAGAAGTTCTCTTGCTTTCTTGACTTGTAACTTGAAGTACCCTTGCCTTTGTTCGACTTTCCGAAGGATGGAGATTTGCTTGAATTACCCCTTCGAAAGTTGCGGCGAAACTTCCTTGTCAAGAGAGCGAGCTGCTTCTCAAATTCCTCCATAGAAAGGTTCTCGTCATCGTCTGAGGAGGATGTATCCGCGTCTTCTTCCTTAGTTGTTTTCAACGCATAACCTGAAGACTTAGAAGTGGATGCTTTTCCAGAAGAATTGTTAGTAGTAAATGTCATTTCATAAGTTTGTAATGAACCAACTAATTCTTCTACACGTATTTCGTCCGGGTGTTTAATAGTTTCAATGGCAGTAACCTTTGGGCGAAATCGTTCAGGAAGAGTTCTTAAGATCTTTCTTACAATCTTAAATTCTGGAATCTTCTCTCCCAGGTTAGCACATGAGTTTACGATGTCTTGCAATCGTGTATAGTAGTCCGTGAAAGATTCATTTTCTGCCATCAAGATAGAGTCAAACTTGCTCGTAAGCATTTGCAGTTTCTGAATCTTCACGAGGTTAGTTCCCTCATGTGTAACCTGAAGAACATCCCAGATTTCTTTCGCAGTCTCACATGCCGAGACGCGAGAGAATTCAGTTTGAGATAAGGCATTAAAAATAGCATTAATTCCCTTGCCATTGTAAGAAGATGAATCTAACTCTTCCTTGGTCCATTTCGACCTAGGTTTTAAGGTGCGAACATCAGAGATAATTTCAGTTGGATTAGACCATCCTAATTCAATTGATTGCCACACCCTTTCGTCGATGGAAATTAAAAAGGCTTTCATCCGTACTTTCCAGTACGCATAATTTGTTCCATCAAAGAAAGGGGGTCGATTGATGTTTCCACCTTCAACCATTGTTTACAACCCTATTCCCGCTCTGATACCACTTGTTGGGTTATATGTAATAGATCTAAATAGGGGAAAAAACACCTAGAGGGGGGTGAATAGGTGTAAACGTATAAACACTCAAAAATCGTTGCGATAAAAACCCAATGCGGAAATAAAAATAACACGCAAGATTTTTACGTGGAAAACTCCATCACCGGAGTAAAAAACCACGGGACCGATAACACGGCAGAAATCCACTAGAATTAAAACACGTACAAGGTGATTTACCGTACACACTTACGACTCAACCTTTTCCATACGCTCCTAGAGGATCTTCTCCGCTCGCTCCGACGCTTCTCGAATCCACGATCTGCGCCCAACGCCGAATCCACGGCGTCCAACGTCGAATCCACGACGTCCGACCGAATCCACGGTCTTCACCCAATAGCACCCTTCGAATCCACGAACGTGCCTCGCTCCGAATCCACGAGAGCGGTTGAACCTTGAATCCACAAGGACACGCGAATCCACGCGCCGATTTTGGGGTAAATCGTTGTTTTTGGGTGGTGATGATCCGCCGAATACTTAGATCAAAGATAGATCGGAAATACCATCTAAGTATTCATTAGTTTGATTCAACTCAAGATGTGAGTATGAAAACCTAGAATCAAACTAATCAATATAGATGAAGAAACATAGAGTATTCTCTAATGATTTCCTTTCTTCTCTATATGTGGATCTAGGCCGTATAAGATGATATATGAAAATGACGGCTATATGGCTATTTGTGGATTACCCTAGAAAAAAGAGTCATAGGGTCTATTTATAGGTTAGAAACCCTAGGAAGGAGATAAGAATCAAAAACCTAACATTTCTGGAATTTTACGGACGGCGATCCGGATCGGATTTGGGCGATCCGGATTGCAGTAGCAGAAAGACGGTTTCCAGAAAACAAACGTTCGGGATCCGGATCGGAATGCTGATCCGGATCGTTCATACATTTCAGAAAACTCAACGTTCGGGATCCGGATCGTGAGATGCGATCCGGATTGAAGTAATGTATGAAACAACACCTTCGGGATCCGGATCGCAACTCTGATCCGGATCCTGAACATGTCCAAGTCCAGTTTTTGATTTTTATGCAATGAAAAATTCTTCCAGGTGTTTCTACACTACAAGAAGTATTCGGATCACCAAAAATCTTTAGTTAAACATACCTGATCCTTTTGAATTCTTCTTTCTTGAGATTGAGTTAAATGATCCAACTTTCTTCACCTTCAATCTTCAAGACTTGAACTTTCACGAAACTACGCCAACTCAAATTCCGTAACAACAACATTTTTCAGACAAAACACAATTTCACACTTAGCTTATACATCTCACGGCTGATCAGTTTGAAAGGATAAATTCCACAATTTTAAAAAACGGCTCCCCCCGGCACCCAGATTTTGAAAACTCGTTTCGAAAGCAACCATAAACTCAGAGTTTGTGGAAAACGTGCCCACACGACACTTAGCGTTTTGAAATCCATTTTTCGCAGTTGCCATAAATCCACAAGGTTTTGAAAACGGTGCCCACCCGACACCCCCGAGTTTTGAAACATTGGTTTCGCAGTCTTTTTTCGTGGTCCGTTTGCGCTCTTCTTTTTTTTTTTTTTTCTTAAAGCGCCCACATAGGATGAAAGGAGAATAAGTAAATCCATTTAGATACTGCCGACATCCCACAACGACCCACGAGGGTATCGAGACTACACCACAGTCTTACAAATAGTAAATGAAATGCGAAATAAAAGAGAA
>JAQNDB010001735.1:0-45210 GCA_029204045.2 Tillandsia leiboldiana | reverse complement strand
TCCGAAACAACAGTTTTTGATTTTTATGCAATTAAAGAGTCTTCCAGGTGTTTCTACACTACAAGAAGTATTCGGATCACAATAATCTTTAGTTAAACATACCTGATCCTTTGAATTCTTCTTTCTGAGATTGAGTTAAATGATCAACTTTCTTCACCTTCAATCTTCAAGACTTGAACCTTTCACGAAACTACGCCAACTAAAATTCTGTAACAATCTCCTTTGGCGGTTTCGTGACAAAACACAGATCCACTAAAAGAAAATTCAAAAAGATATTTTTGTTGCTATCACCATACAACAAAAAATTTACAATGGAGATCCAAAATTTAAAAACATGAGATATAAAGTGCTAATTGGCAGGCTTATCTTTAGACATCTTATACCTCTTAGCTGCTAAGGGACAAAGAAATCATTCTTCATCAAAACCACCATTGTTGGAGCTACCTCAAGAATTTTAGCATTCAAAACCTAACAGAGATCCAGAGTTTATGTAGGAATGTGGGTGAGTTCTTGCGGGTTCTCTTCAATAAGATCACAATCTAAACATTGACATAGCTCTAAACCAGCGTAAATAGCAAATTTCATGACTTTGTTTTCAGTTTGGGATTTCGACACACTTTTTAGTGTTAATCACTCCCAATGGATGTTAAGTGGAATTTTAGTTGGAAATTGCAAGAAAATCAGGATCAAAAATCCAATTTTGTGAACTTAACCTTGACTCTAAATTAGTTGAATGGAGTCATTTCTTTTGTGCACACATTGAGATTCTGGATGTGATTTTGAGCAATGTTCAGTGTTTTTGCTCCCTAAATTCTCAAAGTGGAGGTTTGGCTAATTCTTGTGGGGGTTTCCATCTGGAAACCTACTTTATTTTTCACATTGAAGAGGACCTTTAGGGCAAACTCCACTGCTTTTTCCCATGAATCCCTGTGCAAACACTTGTTGATGGTGTATCTGGCCCATGGTGCATCAAAGGGATGCCACAGATGGACCCTGTGAGCTTTGGTTGGCTGTTTTGGCCTTCGGCTGCTTTTGCCGAATTTTAGAAGAGGAATTTGGCCAAACGAGGGTGGATTTGGATTCAGCGCGGAAAAAACGCTTGAGAATGGCTTTTTGTTTGCTTAATTCTGAGTCCGGATGCCCAAAAGCGGGCTCCCGAAAGTTCGGGCAGTTTTTGGTGTTTGCGGGAGCCTCCGGCAAATTTTAGAGGCGGATTTTGGCGAAATGGACGCCGTTTTTGGAATCAGCGCGCGGAAAACGGTCAAGATGGGCTTTTTTCTTGATGTTTTTGGGCTGCGGGTACTGTTCACGCTGGAACAGTGTTTCCGGCGATCGCCGGCGGCGGTGGGGAGCGCCGGCGGGCGCGGCGCAGCCTCGGGCAGGCGGCAGGCGGCGGCACAGGGCGCGGGCAGGGCGCGGGCAGGCGCCCGGGCGCGCGGGCAGGCGCGCGGTCCACGGCACCGGCGTGCGCCAGTGCGGGATGCCACGTGGCATGGTTCGGTTGGTTGGTCCACAGCGCGGGTCCACGGACTGTGGGCATGGGTGCACGGTAGAGGGTGGACACGTGGCATGCGGTTATTGGTTCGGTGCTGTGCTCCGGTCCACGCAACCGGTGGAGTGGGTGACCGAGGCAGGTGGCCGTACGGCGGGGCAGGTGGCCGTACGGCCCGGGTCAGCGCGACGCGCGGGTGCCACGGCGCCGGACGCGTGGTGTGGTGCACGGCGTGTGCCCCGGTTGCACACGTGTCGCGTTGCCATTCGCTGGCGCAGGTGCACCGAGTGCAGTGGGGGCCCAGGGAGTAGTGGGCTGGACTGTGTGGTGGACCGGGCCGCACTGTGCGCGCCCGAAAGTGGGGGCCGGGCCGCACTGTGCGCGCCCGGAAATTTGGGCGCCCGAAAATCGGGACTTATGGGAATTATCCCAATTGTTTTCCTCAGCCTATTTAAAGGCAGCCCGAGCCTCTGTTTTGGGGCTTTTTCTCCCAAACCACACCTCCCTCCGCCCGAGCTCTCTTAAGCTAAGTTTTTCACCTCTAAGTGCTTGATCTTCCTGCCAAGTTCTAGGATTTTAGGAGGCACGAATCCCGAGGTTCCCCATTTTACGGCGCGGCGCGACGTTGCTTTCTAGTGTTCTTCTTCGGCGCAGCGACAGTGTTTTGGCTCCCCTGGACTACCCCGAGCTCACTTTGCTGTGATTCTTGCGCCGGCAGACTCCTAAGAGGTAGGACTTCATCTTTCGTTTTGGTCGCGCTTTCTCATTTCGAGGTTTTGGCACGGATCCCGAGGCAAACAGTGACCCCATTTTCTGTGTGGACTTCCTTGACAGCAGCGGGGTATTTTGGCCATATCTTCGCGCACGAGCATCAGACGGAAACGAGCTTATACAACTTTTTCATCTACGGATCGCAAGGAACACGCTCGTATTTTTCTTGGATTTTTGTGAGATTTATTTCGAGGTGAAAATTACTGTTTTCTCCGTGAACAGTGCACAGTTTTAACACAGATTTTTGTATGAGTGTATCCCCTTGCCGAATTTTTATCTTGACTTACCGAACTCGGATTTGGGCGTGCAAGGTACCGTTGCGAAGCTATCGACGCGAGGATCGCTGTGATATTTTTCTTGGAATTTTCTGGGCACTTTCTGCAGGTGATAATTTAACAGTTTGAATCCGAGGTTGTAGGTGGTTATAAGAGCAATAATTGGGAGCCTAAGTGTAATTAGTGAGCTTTGTATTGTACCAGGAATATTTCGGGTGTGCTAAAATTGTGGGAGCAAGGATTTGGAGTTTTGGTATTTTCTAGCTGTACGGACTTGGACAGTTTGCACCAGGTGGGTGGTTGTTGTACTCCTCTCCTTTGTTATGCCCACTAGGAATATCAGAGTACCCTGTTTTGATGTTGCTAAATGCGTTAATTGGTAGACTCGCATGCTTTAGGGAGCAAATTATTGGTTATCTAATCCATGAAAAATTATTGTTAGACTGATTACTTGTTTTAATCGCTTAATTTCTGGACTGTATGCTTAGAGACAAGTGATAATAATTGAGGACTGCAAAACTGATGATTATTCTTATGGGACTGTCACCCTAGCTTATGTCACTCTAAACTGCTATTCTCGGAAACTGGACAAAAATATTGAGACAATGCATGATTAAATTGGTCACATGATTATGTCATCATTTACTGCTATACTATTTTGGGACTTGACTTAGGAGAAACCATGCATTTACTCTTTTCTCCTCCTTGTATTGACACTTGCGGCTTAGTCGCTCAGGTTCGAGCGTGTGTTGGACAGTGTAGTCGGATATTGGGATTTGGGACAGGTTGGGTTTATGTCAGGGTGTTGCGGCGACCACGGATCTTGGGTGGTCGACCGGCTTATACTATTGCATCAGATTGGGTGTTTTGGGGATCGGGCTTTCTTTAGTGGAGGATTTTTCCCACTTCATTGAGTCTCGATCCAGTCCTGCTATATCAGGTTACTTGTGGTACTTACTTTCCTCGTGTGGGTCGCTCCCCACGAGTGCGACTCCGGAGTGCGCGGCAGACAGACTTGAGTCCTGGGGACTCCTTGTGCTTCGGTGTTATGCGTAGGCTGGCATACCCGTCGCGGCAGAGCAGGCAGTGCCAGTGTCCACTGGCGGTCAGATTGGGTCCTTTGGACAGACTTCTTTATACTGATGCATTCCTTTTCCCATCCGTGTTGAGTTATCGTGTAGAGGCATATTAGGGATAGCATTTTATCAGTTGCTCCCTCTATCTACACCCCCTTTCTTTTCCTTTCCCTTTTTGCCTCTGATCACCTGGTGGGCATATCTGAGCTGAGGCTTTACCCACTAGGGGAGGCTACTGTTTATTGTAGTACTTACCCCCATTGTTTTTCTTGTTCTTTTTCTTTCCCCTTGTTTTGCAGAGTCCTCAGTGGGAGTTGCTGGGCCGTCAGCAACTGATCGGGGCAAGCGCATCGCGGACTAGATAGAGAGCCTCCCGAGGGTTGTAGCTGGAGCTTTTGGGTACCTGGTCTTCTCAGACAGCTTTTGTTTATTTCTTTTTGGGTCTGGCTTTTGCCAGCTGTTTGTATATTTAGTGGAGAGCTGGGAGAGACATCTGTATTTTATTCCACTGTTGTACTCTTTACTTCCAGCTTCTGTCTGAGATACAGTAGTTTTAGTTTAGCTCTGATTATTATGCTCTTTTATTATTATTTCTTATCTGAGCAGGTTACCGACGCTTCGTGTATGTGGGAAATACCGCATGCACGGCGGATCTGTTGACGGGCCCGGGTTCTGGTTTACACCCGGGGCGTGACAGATTAAGTTGGTATCAGAGCTTAGGGATAGGTCAGTTGGGACTTAGGAAACCCTAGGCTTTTGGACAGACCCTAGGATGATAGGGCGTGAGTGGCGTAACATTTTGCGAAAGTCGGTGATTTTATAGTTGACTCTTCCTGTGAGTGAAGAGAGATTGACATAGCCTATTTCTGTTGGACCATTATGTTGGCTGCAGACAACATAAGGTGACAGAAATAGGAGGATGTCTTTTGACTTTCGCCAGATTGGGTCGTGTGGGGTTTGGTTGCTGATGATTGGTTTCTTGTGGCAGGATGCCTCCTCGACGTCGGATTCCCACTCGGGGTGTCCCTTCACCCCCTGTTGAGCCAGAGCAGCCTACACCCCCCGAGCTTACTGAGTTGAGGGCCTTGGTGGCCCAGTTGGCGGAGGGTCAGCGCCGCCAGGAGCAGAGGATTGAGCAGCTGCTTGCTCAGAGGGAGGCACCACCCCCAGCTGTTCCTGAGGCCCCTGTGCCTCTTGTTGCGCCTTTTGTGCTGTCGGCACCATCTTCGAGTAGCGGGGCTCCTGGAGCTATTCAGCCTTTGACTGCGGAGGAGGAGCGGGATTTTGCTGACAAACTCGCTGCGTTTGTTAAGCGGGGACCACCTAGATTCTCGGGGCGGGATGCTCAGCCCCGGGCTGTTGGGAGATGGCTTTCTGCGATGGAGAAGCTTTTTCGGGACTTCTTCATCGACCCGAGGTACCGAGTGCACATGGCGGTGCACTGTTTGGACGGAGATGCTGATTTTTGGTGGCAGCGGGTAGAGCCACCGGAGTTCCGGATTACTCGGCAGTTGCCTTGGGAGGAGTTCAAACGGATGGTGTTGGACACCTATTTTTCTACCAGTGTGAAGAAGAAGTTGGAGGACGACTTGAAGAATCTGCAGCAGGGCGATCGACCGGCCCATGTCTATTTCCAGGAGTTCATGGAGTTGCTGAACTGTGTGCCCTTCGTCGCTCGTGACGGTCCACACCAGGTTGAGTTGTTCGAGGGAGGCCTCCGTCCAGAGATTTTCACGCTTGTGCATGCACAGAGATTTCAGACCCTTGAGGCAGCCGCAGAGCACGCACAGTGGGTGGAGAGAGGCGATCAGCAGGTGGCCAGACGGAGGGCCGCGGTCGCGCAGGGTTCCGACAGGAAGCGACCAGCCCTAGAGGACGGGGGACAGGCCAGCTCATGGAGACCGCCACGGCCGCCACAGTCCCAGTCTTACGGCCGTGGGCGATCTGATAGGAGAGGTCCTGGTGGACCCCAGAGACCGCAGCAGCATCAGCAGCAGCACCAGCAGCAGAGATCGCAGCAGAGGCAGCAGAGATCTCAGCAGCAGTCCTCGAGACAGCAGCAGCAGCCGAGACAGCCCCGATCTTCTGACCGATGTATCTTCTGCGGCGGTCAGCATGCCGCCATCACTTGTGACCAGAGATGGGGTCGATGCTTCCGTTGTGGACAGCCGGGGCATGTGCGAGCTACTTGCCCCCTTGCTACTTCTTCGGCACCTTCTTCGGCGTCGGCTCCATATCCCCCTCAGCAGCAGCGGCCATCAGCTCAGCGGCCTTATGCTCCAGCGAGCAGGCCGTCCACCTCCTATCCTACAGATTCCCGACCTCCTGCACCGAGCGGGCGGGTGTATGCCGCCCAGTTGGCGGATTCCGCAGCGGCAGACCAGGTGGTGGCAGGTATTACTCTACTTTTTGGTATTCGGGCTCGCTCTTTATTCGACACTGGAGCATCTCATTCTTTCATTTGTCGAGCATTTGCATCCCTGCATGGTCTAGAGGTAGAGTCCTTGTCTTGTGCATTAGAGGTGCGGGTTCCTGATCACGTTTTGCATGTTGAGGAGCGTTGTTTGGCATGCCCGGTGCAGTTGGGGCCTTGGATTTTGCCTGCAGACTTGCTTGTCTTGCAGCAGCTCCATGATTTTGACTTGGTGTTGGGGATGGATTGGCTATCACGGTACTCCGCCACGATCGACTGCAGAGATAGGACGGTGACTCTTCGCGAGCCAGGACAGGAGGAGTTCATCTTCAGAGGCTGCCAGAGCACGCTGTTCGCAGCGACCATTTCCTCGGCGAGAGCTAGGAGGATGATGAGTAGAGGTTGCACTGCCTTTTTGGCCACCGTGGTGGAGGTGCCTACGGCGGCACTGGGACTCGAGGATATCCCTATCGTCCGAGAGTTCCCAGATGTGTTTCCACCTGAGTTGACGACGATGCCGCCGGAGAGGGAGATTGAGTTTGTGATTGATGTAGTCCCTGGGACTGCACCAATCTCAAAGGCACCCTATAGGATGGCGCCAGCTGAGTTGAGGGAGTTGAAAGCCCAGCTTCAGGATCTTTTGGATAGGGGCTTCATTAGACCCAGTGTTTCTCCGTGGGGAGCGCCTGTGTTGTTTGTTAAGAAGAAGGATGGATCACTGCGGTTGTGCGTGGATTATAGGGAATTGAACAAAGTGACCATCCGGAACAAGTATCCCCTCCCCCGGATAGATGATTTGTTTGATCAGTTACAGGGAGCATCCGTGTTCTTGAAGATTGATCTGCAGTCCGGTTACCACCAGCTTAGGGTGAGGGCCGAGGACATCTCCAAGACGGCTTTCAGATCGCGGTACGGGCATTATGAGTTTACTGTGATGCCTTTTGGGTTGACTAATGCCCCTGCCGCATTCATGGACTTGATGAACAGGATTTTTCAGCCGTTTTTGGATCGGTTTGTGGTGGTGTTCATAGATGATATTCTGATCTACTCCCGGAGTGATCTGGAGCACGAGGAGCACTTGAGAACCGTGCTACAGCTTCTGCGAGAGAAAAAGCTGTATGCTAAGTTCAAAAAGTGCGAGTTTTGGCTCCGGGAGGTTGCCTTTCTGGGTCATGTGGTTTCAGCTGCTGGAGTGGCGGTGGATCCGGCCAAGGTGGATGCTATTAGAGATTGGCCGAGGCCGACGACCATCACCGAGGTGCGGAGTTTTCTTGGATTGGCGGGCTACTATCGGCGCTTTGTGGAAGGCTTTGCGAAGCTTTCCTCTCCCCTCACTCGTCTGACCAGAAAAGGGGTTAAGTTTGTTTGGAGCGAGATTTGCCAGAGCTGTTTTGAGGAGCTGAAGCAGAGGTTGATGACCGCTCCAATCCTTGCCCTCCCAGTTATGGGGGAAGGATTTGTGATCTACAGTGATGCCTCACATAGTGGTCTGGGGTGTGTGTTGATGCAGCATGGTAGGGTAATTGCCTATGCTTCGCGGCAATTGAAGGACTATGAGAAAAATTACCCTACTCATGATCTGGAGTTGGCAGCGGTGGTGTTTGCTCTGAATCTGTGGCGGCATTATTTGTATGGAGAGCATTGCGAGATATATACTGATCACAAGAGCTTGAAGTATCTGTTCACCCAAAAGGAGCTGAATTTGAGGCAACGCCGGTGGTTGGAGTTGTTAAAGGATTACGATCTGAGTATCCTTTACCATCCCGGCAAGGCCAATGTCGTGGCAGATGCTTTGAGTAGGAGGACGAGTCTGAGCTTATTGATCTCGCAGCAGGCGCCGTTGGTCGAGCAGATGAGGCGGTTACAGTTGGAGGTAGTATCCCCTGGGGTCTCTGCTAGACTCATGTCTATGGTCTTGCAGCCCACTCTGTTGGAGAGGATCAGGGACACTCAGAGTGAGGACCCCCACTTGATGAGGATCAGGACGCAGCTTCAGGCGGATCAGACAGGGGATTTTTCTGTGGATAGCTCGGGAGTACTGCGGTACAGGGACCGAGTGTGTGTGCCTATGGATCAGGAGATTAGAGATCAGATTTTGAGGGAGGCCCATTTTACACCTTATACCATCCATCCTGGAGGTACTAAGATGTATAAGGACCTCAAGGCACTGTTTTGGTGGCCCGGGATGAAGCGGGACATTGGGAGATTCGTAGCTCATTGTTTAACTTGCCAGCAAGTGAAAGCAGAGCATCGCGTTCCTGCTGGTAAGTTGCAGAGTCTTTCAATTCCCGAGTGGAAATGGGACCACGTCACTATGGATTTCGTCGCTGGATTGCCGAGGGCGCAGAGCGGGGCTGATGCGGTCTGGGTTATTGTTGACAGACTCACCAAGTCGGCGCACTTCTTACCGGTTCAGATGACCTGGTCACTGGAGCATTTGGCACAGTTATATCTGGATGAGATAGTGAGGCTTCACGGTATCCCTGCTTCGATTGTGTCAGATCGTGACCCGAGGTTCGTATCACGCTTTTGGGGGAGTTTGCATTCAGCATTGGGGACTCAGCTCAGGTTTAGCACCGCTTTCCACCCACAGACCGATGGACAGTCAGAACGCACCATACAGACCCTCGAGGATATGTTGAGAGCGTGCGTTATGGATTTTGGAGGAGGGTGGTACCGGCACTTGTCGTTGGTTGAGTTCGCGTACAACAACAGCTATCAGGCGAGCATCCAGATGGCTCCGTTTGAAGCGTTGTATGGACGCAAGTGTCGGTCTCCCTTATATTGGAGTGACGTGGGTGAGAGAAGCACTTTGGGACCGGATTTACTTCTGGAGGCAGAGGAAAAAGTCAGGATTATTCGCCGGCATCTTGAAACAGCCCAGAGTCGTCAGAAGAGCTACGCCGATACTCGACGGCGAGACCGGGAGTTTCAGGTTGGTGATCATGTCTTCTTGAAGGTCTCACCCTCGAAAGGGGTCCGGAGATTTGGAGTACGGGGAAAGCTCAGCCCCCGCTTTATTGGACCCTTTGAGGTACTTGACAGAGTTGGTCCTGTGGCATACAGAGTTGCTTTACCCCCGCGCCTGGCCGGAGTTCATGATGTCTTCCATGTCTCAGCTCTGAGGAGATATGTTTTTGACCCGTCGCACGTGATTGACTTCCCTTTGTTGGAGATCGGCGAGGACTTGGTCTACGAGGAGCGCCCGTTGCGAATTCTTGCTCGTGAGGTGAGGGAATTGCGCAATCGGGCCATTCCGTATGTGAAGATCCTGTGGAGCAATCACGAGGAGCGAGAGGCCACTTGGGAGCTGGAGACAGTGATGAGAGATGCCTACCCCTTTTTGTTCGAGGCTTCTATTTGAGGTACGTCTGTTCTGTTTTCTTTGTTTCGGGGACGAAACTTTTTTTAGTGGGGGAGGATGTAGGGCCCCTAAACTCCTTACAGCTTTTTCCCATGAATCCACTGTGCAAACACCTGTTGATGGTGTATCTGGCCCATGGTGCATCAAAGGGATGCCACAGATGGACCCTGTGAGCTTTGGTTGGCTGTTTTGGCCTTCGGCTGCTTTTGCCGAATTTTAGAAGAGGAATTTGGCCAAACAGAGGGTGGATTTGGATTCAGCGCGGAAAAACGCTTGAGAATGGCTTTTTGTTTGCTTAATTCTGAGTCCGGATGCCCAAAAGCGGGCTCCCGGAAGTTCGGGCAGTTTTTGGTGTTTGCGGGAGCCTCCGGCAAATTTTAGAGGCGGATTTTGGCGAAATGGACGCCGTTTTTGGAATCAGCGCGCGAAAACGGTCAAGATGGGCTTTTTTCTTGATGTTTTTGGGCTGCGGGTACTGTTCACGCCGGAACAGTGTTTCCGGCGATCGCCGGCGGCGGTGGGGAGCGCCGGCGGGCGGCGGCGCAGCCTCGGGCAGGCGGCAGGCGGCGGCACAGGGGGCGGGCAGGGCGCGGGCAGGCGCCCGGGCGCGCGGGCAGGCGCGCGGTCCACGGCACCGGCGTGCGCCAGTGCGGGATGCCACGTGGCATGGTTCGGTTGGTTGGTCCACAGCGCGAGGTCCACGGACTGTGGGCATGGGTGCACGGTAGACCGGGTGGACACGTGGCATGCGGTTATTGGTTCGGTGCTGTGCTCCCGGTCCACGCAACCGGTGGAGTGGGTGACCGGGGCAGGTGGCCGTACGGCGGGGCAGGTGGCCGTACGGCCCGGGTCAGCCGCGACGTGCGCGGTCCACGGCGCGACGTGCGTGGTGCACGGGTTGCCGGGCCACGTGTCGCGTTGCCATTCGCTGGCGCAGGTGCACCGGGTGCAGTGGGGGCCCAGGGGAGTAGTGGGCTGGACTGTGTGGTGGACCGGGCCGCACTGTGCGCGCCCGAAAGTGGTGGGCCGGGCCGCACTGTGCGCGCCCGGAAATTTCCGGGCGCCCGAAAATCGGGACTTAATGGGAATTATCCCAATTGTTTTCCTCAGCCTATTTAAAGGCAGCCCGAGCCTCTGTTTTGGGGCTTTTTCTCCCAAACCACACCTCCTCTGCCCGAGCTCTCTTAAGCTAAGTTTTTCACCTCTAAGTGCTTGATCTTCCTACCAAGTTCTAGGATTTTAGGAGGCACGAATCCCGAGGTTCCCCATTTTACGGCGCGGCGCGACGTTGCTTTCTAGTGTTCTTCTTCGGCGCAGCGACAGTGTTTTGGCTCCCCTGGACTACCCCGAGCTCACTTTGCTGTGATTCTTGCGCCGGCAGACTCCTAAGAGGTAGGACTTCATCTTTCGTTTTGGTCGTACTTTCTCATTTCGAGGTTTTGGCACGGATCCCGAGGCAAACAGTGACCCCATTTTCTGTGTGGACTTCCTTGACAGCAGCGGGGTATTTTGGCCATATCTTCGCGCACGAGCATCAGACGGAAACGAGCTTATACAACTTTTTCATCTACGGATCGCAAGGAACACGCTCGTATTTTTCTTGGATTTTTGTGAGATTTATTTCGAGGTGAAAATTACTGTTTTCTCCGTGAACAGTGCACAGTTTTAACACAGATTTTTGTATGAGTGTATCCCCTTGCCGAATTTTTATCTTGACTTACCGAACTCAGATTTGGGCGTGCAAGGTACCGTTGCGAAGCTATCGACGCGACGATCGCTGTGATATTTTTCTTGGAATTTTCTGGGCACTTTCTGCAGGTGATAATTTAACAGTTTTGAATCCGAGGTTGTAGGTGGTTATAAGAGCAATAATTGGGAGCCTAAGTGTAATTAGTGAGCTTTGTATTGTACCAGGAATATTTCGGGTGTGCTAAAATTGTGGGAGCAAGGATTTGGAGTTTTGGTATTTTCTAGCTGTACGGACTTGGACAGTTTGCACCAGGTGGGTGGTTGTTGTACTCCTCTCCTTTGTTATGCCCACTAGGAATATCAGAGTACCCCTGTTTTGATGTTGCTAAATGCGTTAATTGGTAAACTCACATGCTTTAGGGAGCAAATTATTGGTTATCTAATCCATGAAAAATTATTGTTAGACTGATTACTTGTTTTAATCGCTTAATTTCTGGACTGTATGCTTAGAGACAAGTGATAATAATTGAGGACTGCAAAACTGATGATTATTCTTATGGGACTGTCACCCTAGCTTATGTCACTCTAAACTGCTATTCTCGGAAACTGGACAAAAATATTGAGACAATGCATGATTAAATTGGTCACATGATTATGTCATCATTTACTGCTATACTATTTTTGGGACTTGACTTAGGAGAAACCATGCATTTACTCTTTTCTCCTCCTTGTATTGACACTTGCGGCTTAGTCGCTCAGGTTCGAGCGTGTGTTGGACAGTGTAGTCGGATATTGGGGATTTGGGACAGGTTGGGTTTATGTCAGGGTGTTGCGGCGACCACGGATCTTGGGTGGTCGACCGGCTTATACTATTGCATCAGATTGGGTGTTTTGGGGATCGGGCTTTCTTTAGTGGAGGATTTTTCCCACTTCATTGAGTCTCGATCCAGTCCTGCTATATCAGGTTACTTGTGGTTACTTACTTTCCTCGTGTGGGTCGCTCCCCACGAGTGCGACTCCGGAGTGCGCGGCAGACAGACTTGAGTCCTGGGGACTCCTTGTGCTTCGGTGTTATGCGTAGGCTGGCATACCCGTCGCGGCAGAGCAGGCAGTGCCAGTGTCCACTGGCGGTCAGATTGGGTCCTTTGGACAGACTTCTTTATACTGATGCATTCCTTTTCCCATCCGTGTTGAGTTATCGTGTAGAGGCATATTAGGGATAGCATTTTATCAGTTGCTCCCTCTATCTACACCCCCTTTCTTTTCCTTTCCCTTTTTGCCTCTGATCACCTGGTGGGCATATCTGAGCTGAGGCTTTACCCACTAGGGGAGGCTACTGTTTATTGTAGTACTTACCCCCATTGTTTTTCTTGTTCTTTTTCTTTCCCCTTGTTTTGCAGAGTCCTCAGTGGGAGTTGCTGGGCCGTCAGCAACTGATCGGGGCAAGCGCATCGCGGACTAGATAGAGAGCCTCCCGAGGGTTGTAGCTGGAGCTTTTGGGTACCTGGTCTTCTCAGACAGCTTTTGTTTATTTCTTTTTGGGTCTGGCTTTTGCCAGCTATTTGTATATTTAGTGGAGAGCTGGGAGAGACATCTGTATTTTATTCCACTGTTGTACTCTTTTACTTCCAGCTTCTGTCTGAGATACAGTAGTTTTAGTTTAGCTCTGATTATTATGCTCTTTTATTATTATTTCTTATCTGAGCAGGTTACCGACGCTTCGTGTATGTGGGAAATACCGCATGCACGGCGGATCTGTTGACGGGCCCGGGTTCTGGTTTACACCCGGGGCGTGACAAACTCTCTCCCCCTTTTTGTCACAAACAAAGCCAAAATTACCAAAAATTTAAGGAGAGTTAAATAGATTAAAAATTGTTCCGAAATGTAAGAACTAGAACTAAGAGTAAGTCCTAAAAACTGAACTCCTGCACAAAAAGATTAGAAAGAAAGTTAAGTCAGTCTGAATCAGAACTAGTGGGATTGGTACAATCGAACTTCTTCAAAATCGCTTGAAGCATTTTTGACATTGTGGAGACCTTTCTTTTCATCTTATGTTGCTCAGAGATAATCTGTTTGAGATTTGTAGACACGCTGTCTTGTTCAGCAGACAATCTTCGCTGTTCTTGTCGAAATGAGGACCCTACATTCGCTTTTGCTGTGTGTCTCCAGGACGTTGAAGGATGTAGTATAGAACCAGACGGTGCATCTTGACCTTCTGTCCATGGAGATTCTCTAGGGAGAGAGCGAGCTCTGGCGAGGGGTCTATCAATCTGAATTCCAGTTCCCCTCGACTTCTTTCGCCTAGTGTACTGCTTGGTTGTTGAGGAAGATTTCATCAGCTTCTTGTTCTTCAAATACAACCTATCTTCTTTGTCAACAGCTTGTTGTTCTTGTTTGCAAATCTCTTCCCAGTCTTCTTCATCTAATTCCGAATTATTTTGACAAACTTTTCTTGTCTCTCCTTGATTTGGGTCATCTTGTTCTCTTTTTATAGAAGATGCACTAGGTCCTACCATTGCTACCAAAAGGAAGATTATCCAGGCGAACGCCATTGGTGCAAGTGCTTAACAGACTTAAAGTCCTGTGAAGACCAACTCAAGAACACATGAGAAATTGTTAATTTTCAAAGATTTGAAAAATTGTACCCAAACAATCATAATCATGTAGAGAGACTAAGAATCAAATTAGTTTTGCAAAATGACTTTTAAAAATAGATCAATTGCATGATTTTCGAAAATCCTTATTATATGCCCTAAAACCGAAATTTTAGAAATCGAAGCCTAAAAATCCGTTAATCAGGAGAATACCTAGCATATAATCAAAACTAATCTACCCAGAGTTCTTATTTCAAAAGAAATTTGACCAAAAACCATTCAAAAACGAAAAAGATAGAAAAATCTCATCACGTTTCGAAGAAAATAGAGAAAAACTGTGAAAAACGGGATTTTGATCAATAAAACTTACTTGTATTCGAAGAACTTGAGTTTGGAAAGCTCCAAGGTGCAATAGTTCTAGAGAGAGAGGCTCTAGAGACTTGAGAACAAAAGATTAAGGTAAAAGAAATCAAAACCCTCTTGTTCTTATTAAAACCCTAGCCGTGATCCGGATCGGATCGAGATTTCGATCCGGATCGGCCAGCCGCAGGAAGAAGCCTGCGTTCGGGATCCGGATCAGCTTGCCCGATCCGGATCGGCTCCAACTTTTTCTTCAGAAAAATTTAGAAAAATTTCATAAGATCCAGAAAAAGTATGTAAGCACAATCGTGTATCAACTTTAAACAAAAATCATCGTTTCATACAACAAGAATTAGATTATGCCAAATCTATCAATAATATCCAAAAATGAAACGAGAATTTACAAAAATTAAATCCCTTAAAGTTGAACACCTTCAATTACATCTAACTAGATCTTATGAGTAATGCCTTTATCAAATCATCAATTCGGTAAAGAAAATGAAATACAAAGATCAATAGATGTTTGAAATCCCAAATATGGTAGATAATTTATCTAGACAATCTGTTGAAGAGAGTGGCTCTTTGAGCATCTTTCTTTAAAATCCCACCTTATACCAACCTTGAAATTTGACAGAGTCAAGTATTTCAACATGCATTTTACTTAATCAAAAATTCAACAACCATGCTTGGTATACATGTGGTAGCTGCACACAATACTCGGACGACCGAGGTGGTAGCTCTTTCCTCCATGTGGTGGTAGTTTTCACACTCCTCATTGGGATGTAACTCTTTCCACATCTTTTGAGCATTTACATTTCTTTGACTCCCCCTCAATTGGCTATCAATTATTTAAGATATAAAGTATTCAACCAAAAATTGATCTCGATTTCATACTCGACTAAGCAATCAAATAAGATAATGACTATACCAAGAGATCATTGAGAGAGAAATTGACTTTGATCACTTAGAAGATGATTTAATTAACATAAATGATCATTGCAACAGTGAAATATTATGATGGCAAAGGCATAATAAATTTCTAAATGTGCGAAAAGATGCAATTAAAGTCAATTATGATCTATGCTCAATTAATGTCCTATGTACAAACATAGATAATGAACAAAACAAAACAAAAACAAAACCTATCCTAAGCAAAGGTTTCAAAAAGAAGTTTATTTCAAGGAAAGCATTCCAATTGCTTTTCGCAAATGAATAAAACGTTTTTGATCCAAAGGTTTTGTTAAAATGTCAGCTAATTGATCCTCAGTTGAAATATATGAAAGTTGAAGAGTATTTGATTCAACTAGCTCTCTAAGAAAATGATATCTAAGTTCAATATGTTTTGTTCTAGAGTGCAACACAGGGTTTTTGGAAATGTTTATAGCACTAGTGTTGTCACAAAGAATTGTTACCGAAGATGCTGAAATCCGGAAGTCACTCAACACACTTTTCATCCAAATAAGTTGAGTTGAACAACTACCCGCTGAAATGTATTCCGCTTCGGCAGTCGAGAGTGCTATGCAATTCTGCTTTTTACTGTGCCATGCAACAAGGCAATGGCCAAGATAGAAGCATGCACCACTCGTGCTTTTCCGATCATCCACTGATCCTGCCCAATCGGCATCTGAGTATCCAATAATATCCAGACTAGTTCCCATAGGATACCAAATTCCGAAATTAATTGATCCTTTGATGTACCGGATGATCCTTTTCACCGCTTTCAGGTGAACCTCCTTTGGTGCTGATTGATATCTCGCGCAAATCCCAACACCAAAAGATATATCTGGGCGACTAGCCGTGAGATAAAGTAGACTTCCAATCATACTTCGATATAGTTTCTCGTCTACATTCTCACTATGAGATTCACTTCCAAGTCCCTTGGGGCTAGTTCCCATTGGAGTCGGAAAATCCTTCGAATTTTCTAAGTCAAACTTTTTAACCAACTCCATTACATACTTGGATTGACACAAGTGAATACCTTCATCATTTTGTTTAATTTGCAATCCAAGGAAATACGTCAATTCGCCCATCATGGACATCTCAAATTCGCTTTCCATGGCTCCGCGAATTTAGAAGCATCATTATCTCTTGTTGCGCCAAATACAATGTCATCGACATAGATTTGTGCTACAATGAAATTGCTTTGATAATGCTTCACAAAGAGAGTCCTGTCAGCTCCCCCTCGAGTATAGCCCTTCTCCAAAAGGTGCTTTGTCAACCTTTCGTACCATGCTCGCGGTGCTTGTTTCAGACCGTAAAGAGCATTTTTCAAACGAAAAACATGGTTAGGTTGTTTATGGTCTACAAACCTTTCGGTTGAGCCACATAAACTTCCTCATTTAAAAACCCATTTAGAAACACGCTCTTAACGTCCAATTGAAATAATTTGATTTTAAAATGACACGCAATAGCAAATAGTATACGAATGGACTCGAGTCTAGCTACAGGGGCGAATGTTTCATCAAAGTCTATACCTTCTACTTGAGAGTAGCCTTGAGCAACTAATCGTGCCTTGTTCCTGATGCTAGTACCATCCTCATTTTTCTTGTTCTTGAAAATCCATTTGGTACCTATCACATTATGTTGCTTTGGAGGCTTCGTTAATTCCCAGACTTTGTTTCGCTCAAATTGATGGAGCTCTTCCTGCATTGCTTTAATCCAGTAGTCATCCTGAAGAGCTTCATCTATGTTCTTTGGTTCGATTAAAGATACGTAGCAAGCGAATCCACAAACCAACTGCCTCCGAGTTCTAACTCCTTCTTGTGGAACTCCAATAATATTCGATTCCGGATGATCCTTGGAGATTCGTAACGTTTGTTGAAACGGAGTACTCGGAGGTATATGAGATGATTCCTGCACATCAGATAAACTTGAAAAACCATCAGACGCATCATTAATATTGGAAGTATTATTATGAGAAGATGCAATGGCAGGTGAATCATCATCTAGAGAGATATCGAGGGTAGATTTTCCAGATCCAAAGTGAAAAGCTTCATCTACTTTAACATTTATAGATTCTACGATCGTCTTAGATTCCAAGTTAAATACTCGATATGCTCTACTATTTGTAGAATACCCCAAGAATATCCCTTCGTCACTTCGAGAGTCAAACTTTCTAAGATTTTCACGGTCACGTAAAATGTAACACCGACTCCCGAAGATGCGAAAATATTTGATGTTGGGTTTTCTACCACACCATAGTTCATATGGTGTATTTAACGTTCCCGGGCGCAAATAAACTCGATTAATTACATAGATTGCAGTGTTCACAGCTTCAGCCCAAAAATGTAGCGGTAAATTCCGGCTGTGAAGCATAACACGTGCCATCTCTTGAACAACCCTGTTTTTGCGCTCGACAACACCATTCTGTTGAGGTGTATAGGGTGCAGAGAATTCATGCTTGATGGGTTATATATATAATAGATCTAAATAGGGGAAGAAACACCTAGAGGGGGGTGAATAGGTGTAAACGTATAAACACTCAAAAATCGTTGCGATAAAAACCCAATGCGGAAATAAAAATAACACGCAAGATTTTTACGTGGAAAAACTCCAAACCGGAGTAAAAAACCACGGGACCGATAACACGGCGAAATCCACTAGAATTAAAACACGTACAAGGTGATTTAACGTACACACTTACGACTCAACCTTTTCCATACGCTCCTAGAGGATCTTCTCCGCTCGCTCCACGACGCTTCTCGAATCCACGATCTGCGCCCAACGCCGAATCCACGGCGTCCAACGTCGAATCCACGACGTCTGACCGAATCCACGGTCTTCACCCAGTAGCACCCTTCGAATCCACGAACGTGCCTCGCTCCGAATCCACGAGAGCGGTTGAACCTTGAATCCACAAGGACACGCGAATCCACGCGCCGATTTTGGGGTAAATCGTTGTTTTTGGGTGGTGATGATCCGCCGAATACTTAGATCAAAGATAGATCGGAAATACCATCTAAGTATTCATTAGTTTGATTCAACTCAAGATGTGAGTATGAAAACCTAGAATCAAACTAATCAATATAGATGAAGAAACATAGAGTATTATCTAATGATTTCCTTTCTTTTCTATATGTGGATCTAGGGCCGTATAAAATGATATTGGAATATGACGGCTCTCTCTGGATTATCGGCTTACCCTAGAAAAATGAATCATAGGGTCTATTTATAGGTTAGAAACATTTGGAAGGAGATAAGAATCAAAAACCTAACATTTCTGGAATTTTGACGGACGGCGATCCGGATCGGATTTGGGCGATCCGGATTGCAGTAGCAATAAAGACGGTTTCCAGAAAACAAACGTTCGGGATCCGGATCGGAATGCCTGATCCGGATCGTTCATACATTTCAGAAAACTCAACGTTCGGGATCCGGATCGTGAGATGCTGCGATCCGGATTGAAGTAATGTATGAAACAACAACCTTCGGGATCCGGACTGTTGGCTCTGATCCGGATCCTGAACATGTCCGAACACCAGTTTTTGATTTTTATGCAATTAAAAATTCTTCCAGGTGTTTCTACACTACAAGAAGTATTCGGATCACCAATAAACTTTAGTTAAACATACCTGATCCTTTTGAATTCTTCTTTCTTGAGATTGAGTTAAATGATCCAACTTTCTTCACCTTCAATCTTCAAGACTTGAACCTTTCACAAAACTATGCCAACTCAAATTCCGTAACAATCTCCCCCTTTGGCGGTTTCGTGACAAAACACAGATCCACTAAAGAAAATTCAAAAAGATATTTTTGTTGCTATCACCATACAACAAAAATTTACAATGGAGATCCAAAAATTTAAAAACATGAGATAAACTCCTAAAACAGACTCTAGAGTTAGATATCTGTACTCTCTGCACAAAGAAATCATTCTTGACAAAAAGAGATCGTTAGATACCTCAAGAATATTTAGCATTCAAAACCTAACAGAGATAGAGTTTATGCTCACCATGACATTGAGTAATTCAGATATGTAATAAGATCACAATCAAACATTGACATATCTTCTAAGCAATAAAATTCTAAATGTCATAACTTTGCTTTGTTAGTAATCAAACAACTTGTTAGTAATAATACATGTCCAAATAGTTAGTCGAATAGTTAGTAGGAACATGCAATAAATCACAAGATAAAAACCAAAGTTGTGATACTTACCCTTCACCAAAGACAAAGTTGAAGTGATACTTACCTTGATGTTCACATATTCATCACATCATTGTTCAAGTTCATTGTTCAAGTTCTCTCTAAACTCTCTCCCCCTTTTTGTCACAAACAAAGCCAAAATTACCAAAAATTTAAGGAGAGTTAAATATTTCAAAAATTGTTCCGAAATGTAAGAACTAGAACTAAGAGTAAGTTCTAAAAACTGAAAAACCTGCACAAGAAAAGATTAAAAATCTGCACAAGAAAAAGAATAAAAGGAAGGAATCAGTCATCAGATTCGGAGTCTTCAGAGCTCGTGCAGCCCATCTTAGAGAACATCTTTTTCACCAGCTTGTTCATTGAATTGACCTTCTTAGTTATGGTAATATGAGCTGCCGTGATGAGCTCCAGCTCATTGGAAATTCTCGTCTGTGCCTTTGAAATCTGTTCCTGCTCAACAGATAATCGTTGTTGTTCTTTGTAGATGGATGAGACTGATGCTTCATCTGCTGGTGTGGGTGCTGGTTGTGATGGTGATGCCGAAGTGCCGGTAGTAGGTTTCGTTCCGCATGGAGGAACTGGAGTGACATGAGGCAATTTGTGAAGGGACTTGACAATGGTGGATTCATCGATCATGCCCAAGCAGTGATGATAAGTTGTTGAACTAATATCAACTTGAAATCTCTTTAAGATCCTCATTATAATTAATGGAAATGGGATCCTTTCAGTGGGATGAGGATGCTCAACATATCTCGTCATTCTATTCCAAATAATGTATGGAATGTTGATATTTAATCCCATTGCCTCTGACGGATGTCCTAAGAGATACAAAAACAACATTCGATCCCATCTCAAGACTTTCGTCTGCATATTTGGAAGGATATTGTAACAAGTGATGAAATTTAGAAACCGGTACTCAAGACGAAGTTCTTTGGATTTGATAGACTTCTCCGTTGATTGAGTTCCCTCCAAACATATTCCCTTAATGACCATTTGCCACATCGTGTTTGTCAAAACCTTTCCCTTCAGGTAATTAACTCCTGTCTTGCTGGCTTGCATTCCCAATACCTCGGCAATCAACTGTGGAGTGATTTTAAACCTTGTCCCTTGGATATTCGTGTAAAACTCCATCGGACCATTTTCATTTTCTCGAAGGTGCCTTGCATTTGTATAGAAGGTCCTCACGTGATGCAGACAGTATCCAAGCACTTCTGGGAATCGGCATATTTAAATAAGGTTTGCTTGTTCAATCAGAACACCAAACTTGGGGGAGTGATCTCGTAGAGCCTCAATATTAACATGCCTCTCGCCAATGCACTCACGATTCTCAAATGCCCTTAGGCGATCCGCATTAACGAACACTTGTTCCTCACGAGGTGGAGAGTCAGGAACTATTGGCGTGTCAATATCAGCGTCTCGTCGTAGTCCAAAACGTCTAGTCACTCATTTTCTTTTCACAGAAATGGTTGGTGTAGCCATAGGCGCTTTTCCTGTGTCCATGGGTCCCTTTCCTTTTGATCCATCGGAAGCTTTTCCTTTTGAACCTTCAGACGCCTTTTGTTCAGGCAATGAGTCATCATCATCTGTTAATTTAGTCCAATCTATCTCTTGACAATCTGCTTCCACTTCTGTGTCGCTGATCATAAGAAACTCACCTTTTTGTTGTGTTTTCTTAGCTCTCTTTAATTTGTTTGTGGCCCGAGTGTGCACCATTGTGACCAACAAAAGTATGATCCATGAGAATCCCATTGATCCAAGTGCCTTAAGAAGATTGAAATCCTATGAAGACCAACTCAAGAACACATGAAAAATTGTTAATTTTCAAAAATTTGAAAAAAATTTGTACCCAAACAATCATAATCATGTAGAGAGACTAAGAATCAAATTAGTTTTGCAAAAAGATTTTGAAAAATAGATCAATTGCATGATTTTCGAAAATCCTTATTATATGCCCTAAAACCGAAATTTTAGAAATCGAAGCCTAAAAATCCGTTAATCAGGAGAATACCTAGCATATAATCAAAACTAATCTACCCAGAGTTCTTATTTCAAAAGGAATTTGACCAAAAACCATCCACAAACGAAATTGATCCAAGAAATTCATCACGTTTGAGGAGGAAAAGAGAAAAACGGTGAAAAACCGAGATTTTGATCAATAAAACTTGTATTCGAAGAACTTGAGTTTGGAAAGCTCCAAGGTGCAATAGTTCTAGAGAGAAAGGCTCTAGAGACTTGAGAACAAAAGATTAAGGTAAAAGAAATCAAAACCCTCTTGTTCTTATTAAAACCCTAGCCGTGATCCGGATCGGATCGAGATTTCGATCCGGATCGGCCAGCCGCAGGAAAAAGCCTGCGTTCGGGATCCGGATCATCTTGCCCGATCCGGATCGGCTCCAACTTTTTCTTCAGAAAAATTTCAGAGAAATTCAAGAAAAACCAGAAAAAGATTGTAAGCACAATTGTGTATCAACCTTAAACAAAAATCATCGTTTCCTACAACAAGAATTAGATTATGCCAAATCTATCAATAATATCCAAAAATGAAACGAGAATTTACAAAAATTAAATCCCTTCAAGTTGAACACCTTCAATTACATCTAACTTGATCTTATGAGTAATGCCTTTATCAAATCATCAGTTCGGTAAAGAAAATGAAATACAAAGATCAATAGATGTTTGATATCCCAAATATGGTAGATAATTTTTCTAGACAATCTGTTGAAGAGAGTGGCTCTTTGAGCATCTTTCTTTAAAATCCCACCTTATACCAACCTTGAAATTTGACGGAGTCAAGTATTTCAACATGCATTTTACTTAATCAAAAATTGAACAACCATGCTTGGTATACATGTGGTAGCTGCACACAATACTCGGACGACCGAGGTGGTAGCTCTTTCCTCCATGTGGTGGTAGTTTTCACACTCCTCATTGGGATGTAACTCTTTCCACATCTTTTGAGCATTTTACATTTCTTTGACTCCCCCTCAATTGGCTATCAATTATTTAAGATATAAAGTATTCAACCAAAAATTGATCTCGATTTCATACTCGACTAAGCAGTCAAATAAGATAATGACTATACCAAGAGATCATTGAGAGAGAAATTGACTTTGATCACTTAGAAGATGATTTAATTAACATAAATGATCATTGCAACAGTGAAATATTATGATGGCAAAAGCATAATAAATTTCTAAATGTGCGAAAAGATGCAATTAAAGTCAATTATGATATATGCTCAATTAGTGTCCTATGTACAAACATAGATAATGAACAAAACAAAACAAAAACAAAACCTATCCTAAGCAAAGGTTTCAAAAAGAAGTTTATTTCAAGGAAAGCATTCCAATTGCTTTTCGCAAATGAATAAAACGTTTTTGATCCAAAGGTTTTGTTAAAATGTCAGCTAATTGATCCTCAGTTGAAATATATGAAAGTTGAAGAGTATTTGATTCAACTAGCTCTCTAAGAAAATGATATCTAAGTTCAATATGTTTTGTTCTAGAGTGCAACACAGGGTTTTTAGAAATGTTAATTGCACTTGTGTTGTCACAAAGAATTGTTACCGAAGATGCTGAAATCCGGAAGTCGCTCAACACACTCTTCATCCAAATGAGTTGGGTTGAACAACTACCCGCTGAAATGTATTCCGCTTCGGCAGTCGAGAGTGCTATGCAATTCTGCTTTTTACTGTGCCATGCAACAAGGCAATGGCCGAGATAGAAGCATGCACCACTCGTACTTTTCCGATCATCCACTGATCCTGCCCAATCGGCATCTGAGTATCCAACAATATCCAAACTTGTTCCCATAGGATACCAGATTCCGAAATTAATTGATCCTTTGATGTACCGGATGATCCTTTTCACCGCTTTCAGGTGAACCTCCTTTGGTGCTGATTGATATCTCGCGCAAATCCCAACACTAAAGGATATATCCGGGCGACTAGCCGTGAGGTAAAGTAGACTTCCAATCATACTTCGATATAGTTTCTCGTCTACATTCTCACTTTGTGATTCACTTCCAAGTCCCTTGTGGCTAGTTCCCATTGGAGTCGGAAAATCCTTCGAATTTTCTAAGTCAAACTTTTTAACCAACTCCATTGCATACTTGGATTGACTCAAGTGAATACCTTCATCATTTTGTTTAATTTGCAATCCAAGAAAATAAGTCAATTCGCCCATCATGGACATCTCAAATTCGCTTTCCATGGTCTCCGCGAATTTAGAAGCATCATTATCTCTTGTTGCGCCAAATACAATGTCATCGACATAGATTTGTGCTACAATGAAATTGCTTTGATAATGCTTCACAAAGAGAGTCCTGTCAGCTCCCCCTCGAGTATAGCCCTTCTCCAAAAGGTGCTTTGTCAACCTTTCGTACCATGCTCGCGGTGCTTGTTTCAGACCGTAAAGAGCCTTTTTTCAAACGAAAAACATGGTTAGGTTGTTTATGGTCTACAAAACCTTTCGGTTGAGCCACATAAACTTCCTCATTTAAAAAACCATTTAGAAACGCGCTCTTAACGTCCATTTGAAATAATTTGATTTTAAAATGACGAGCAATAGCAAATAGTATACGAATGGACTCGAGTCTAGCTACAGGGGCGAATGTTTCATCAAAGTCTATACCTTCTACTTGAGAGTAGCCTTGAGCAACTAATCGTGCCTTGTTCCTGATGATAGTACCATCCTCATTTTTCTTGTTCTTGAAAATCCATTTGGTACCTATCACATTATGTTGCTTTGGAGGCTTCGTTAATTCCCAGACTTTGTTTCGCTCAAATTGATGGAGCTCTTCCTGCATTGCTTTAATCCAGTAGTCATCCTGAAGAGCTTCATCTATGTTCTTTGGTTCGATTAAAGATACGTAGCAAGCGAATCCACAAACCAACTGCCTCCGAGTTCTAACTCCTTCTTGTGGATCCCCAATAATATTCGATTCCGGATGATCCTTGGAGATTCGTAGCGTTTGTTGAAACGGAGTACTCGGAGGTATATGAGATGATTCCTGCACATCAGATAAACTTGAAGAACCATTAGATGCATCATTAATATTGGAAGTATTATTATGAGAAGATGCAATGGCAGGTGAATCATCATCTAGAGAGATATCGAGGGTAGGTTTTCCAGATCCAAAGTGAAAAGCTTCATCTACTTTAACATTTATAGATTCTACGATCGTCTTAGATTCCAAGTTAAAAACTCGATATGCTCTACTATTTGTAGAATACCCCAAGAATATCCCTTCGTCACTTCGAGAGTCAAACTTTCCAAGATTTTCACGGTCACGTAAAGTGTAACACCGACTCCCGAAGATGCGAAAATATTTGATGTTGGGTTTTCTACCACACCATAGTTCATATGGTGTATTTAACGTTCCCGGGCGCAAATAAACTCGATTAATTACATAGATTGCAGTGTTCACAGCTTCAGCCCAAAAATGTAGCGGTAAATTCCGGCTGTGAAGCATAACACGTGCCATCTCTTGAACAACCCTGTTTTTGCGCTCGACAACACCATTCTGTTGAGGTGTATAGGGTGCAGAGAATTCATGCTTAATACCGTTTGAAGTGCAAAAGTCAATGAATTTAGAGTTAATGAATTCTCCACCTCTATCACTTCTAACACGAATGATCTTATCATTCTTTTCAATCATAATACGAAGGCAAATCTCGTGAAAAGAATCAAAAGTATCAGCTTTGTCTTTTAAAAATGCTACCCAAGAATACCGAGAGAAATCATCAATCATCAAGAAAATATACCATTTACCTCCCAAAGATGGTTGACGAGTTGGCCAAAAGAAAGAAAAATAGTCTACATAAACTACACAACATTTAATCGTAGAATGATTAAAGAAAAGGAAGGATTTCACCTTTACATACCCAAACCTTTTGAGTTTTGGAGTATGTTGGCAATGGTTGAGAAATTTTCCTTGATGAAGACGTCTTGTATGATTGATCCATTTCTTTTGTCATCGTCTTGTTTGAAGTACTACCAATGTTCTTTTCTTTTGAAAAATCCTTCTTTGAATTCCGGGGAGTGAACTTATTGGTAGCAGTTGCAAGATGTGGTTGATTTGATCTTTGAGGTTTAATCTTGCAATTTCTTTCAATGTGACCTGCAAAATTACAACGAAAACATACCTTTGTGCTTGACGATTCCGAAAAGGGTGAAGGAGGCTTGTTGTCGTTGGTTGTCGTGAATTCCGGAGTCGGAGGAGGAGATACCGACTGAGGCACAAAGACTGTCCCACTCGAACTTGGACTGTTTCCAGTTTGAGTGTACCCGAGGCCGAACTTGTTTGTTTGACCAAGACCAAGAAGTTTATCCAACTTACTCCTTCCAGATGAAAATTGCTGTAAGTCATCCTTAAGTTGGAGAATGGTCTCTGTCATTTCCAATTTTTCCTGTCGGGCCTCGCCGTAGAGCTTCAAGAAGTAATTCGCTTTGTTCACCATATCTATATAATTCTTCTCGAGTTGCTCATTGGACTCTTGAAGGGAAACATTTGCTTTTATCAAATTATCCCTTTCCACTTCAAGATCGGTCGAGAGAGAAGTTACCCTTTTTACTTCTTCTTCGAGATCCTGCAATCTCCCTCTCAACCCCTTGTTTTGCTTAGCCGGTTTCTTTAAATCCCGTAAAGATCTGTGATAGGCTAGAGCAAAATCTTTACCTTCCGAATTATCCGATTCGTTGTCCGTTGCAATCTTTTCAACAGTGGAGTTGGACAATGACTCGGACGTACTTGCCATAAAGCACATGAAGGGTGAAGATGTGGACGCGTGGAATGCCGTGGTGCTCTTTTCTTCATCACTTGAAGACGACTCATTTGACGTTGAGTTGTCATCCCAAGTGACGACTTGCATCGCCTTCTTCTTTGCCGGATACTTGTTGGGACACTCCGTTGCAATGTGGCCGTAGCCTCGACATTTGAAGCATTGTAGTTGTCCCTCTGAACTTTTCTTATCCTTTGAGAAGTTCTCTTGCTTTCTTGACTTGTAACTTGAAGTACCCTTGCCTTTGTTCGACTTTCCGAAGGATGGAGATTTACTTGAATTACCCCTTCGAAAGTTGCGGCGAAACTTCCTTGTCAAGAGAGCGAGCTGCTTCACAAATTCCTCCATAGAAAGGTTCTCGTCATCGTCTGAGGAGGATGTATCCGCGTCTTCTTCCTTAGTTGTTTTCAACGCATAACCTGAAGACTTAGAAGAGGATGCTTTTCCAGAAGAATTGTTAGTAGTAAATGTCATTTCATAAGTTTGTAATGAACCAACTAATTCTTCTACACGTATTTCGTCCGGGTGTTTAATAGTTTCAATGGCTGTAACCTTTGGGCGAAATCATTCAGGAAGAGTTCTTAAGATCTTTCTTACAACCTTAAATTCTGGAATCTTCTCTCCCAGGTTAGCACATGAGTTTACGATGTCTTGCAATCGTGTATAGTAGTCCGTGAAAGATTCATTTTCTGCCATCAAGATAGAGTCAAACTTGCTCGTAAGCATTTGCAGTTTCTGAATCTTCACGAGGTTAGTTCCCTCATGTGTAACCTGAAGAACATCCCAGATTTCTTTCGCAGTCTCACATGCCGAGACGAGAGAGAATTCAGTTTGAGATAAGGCATTAAAAATAGCATTAATTCCCTTGCCATTGTAAGAAGATGAATCTAACTCTTCCTTGGTCCATTTCGACCTAGGTTTTAAGGTGCGAACATCAGAGATAATTTCAGTTGGATTAGTCCATCCTAATTCAATTGATTGCCACACCCTTTCGTCGATGGAAATTAAAAAGGCTTTCATCCGTACTTTCCAGTACGCATAATTTGTTCCATCAAAGAAAGGGGGTCGATTGATGTTTCCACCTTCAACCATTGTTTACAACCCTATTCCCGCTCCGATACCACTTGATGGGTTATATATATAATAGATCTAAATAGGGGAAGAAACACCTAGAGGGGGGTGAATAGGTGTAAACGTATAAACACTCAAAAATCGTTGCGATAAAAACCCAATGCGGAAATAAAAATAACACGCAAGATTTTTACGTGGAAAAACTCCAAACCGGAGTAAAAAACCACGGGACCGATAACACGGCGAAATCCACTAGAATTAAAACACGTACAAGCTGATTTAACGTACACACTTACGACTCAACCTTTTCCATACGCTCCTAGAGGATCTTCTCCGCTCGCTCCACGACGCTTCTCGAATCCATGATCTGCGCCCAACGCCGAATCCACGGCGTCCAATGTCGAATCCACGACGTCTGACCGAATCCACGGTCTTCACCCAGTAGCACCATTCGAATCCACGAATGTGCCTCGCTCCGAATCCGCGAGAGCGGTTGAACCTTGAATCCACAAGGACACGCGAATCCACGCGCCGATTTTGGGGTAAATCGTTGTTTTTGGGTGGTGATGATCCGCCGAATACTTAGATCAAAGATAGATCGGAAATACCATCTAAGTATTCATTAGTTTGATTCAACTCAAGATGTTAGTATGAAAACCTAGAATCAAACTAATCAATATAGATGAAGAAACATAGAGTATTATCTAATGATTTCCTTTCTTCTCTATATGTGGATCTAGGGCCGTATAAAATGATATTGGAATATGACGGCTCTCTCTGGATTATCGGCTTACCCTAGAAAAATGAATCATAGGGTCTATTTATAGGTTAGAAACATTTGGAAGGAGATAAGAATCAAAAACCTAACATTTCTGGAATTTTGACGGACGGCGATCCGGATCGGATTTGGGCGATCCGGATTGCAGTAGCAATAAAGACGGTTTACAGAAAACAAACGTTCGGGATCCGGATCGGAATGCCTGATCCGGATCGTTCATACATTTCAGAAAACTCAACGTTCGGGATCCGGATCGTGAGATGCTGCGATCCGGATTGAAGTAATGTATGAAACAACAACCTTCGGGATCCGGACTGTTGGCTCTGATCCGGATCCTGAACATGTCCGAACACCAGTTTTTGATTTTTATGCAATTAAAAATTCTTCCAGGTGTTTCTACACTACAAGAAGTATTCGGATCACCAATAAACTTTAGTTAAATATACCTGATCCTTTTGAATTCTTCTTTCTTGAGATTGAGTTAAATGATCCAACTTTCTTCACCTTCAATCTTCAAGACTTGAACCTTTCACGAAACTACGCCAACTCAAATTCCGTAACAATGCTTAATACCGTTTGAAGTGCTAAAGTCAATGAATTTAGAGTTAACGAATTCTCCACCTCTATCACTTCTAACACGAATGATCTTTTCATTCTTTTCAATCATAATACGAAGGCAAATCTCGTGAAAAGAATCAAAAGTATCAGCTTTCTCTTTTAAAAATGCTACCCAAGAATACTGAGAGAAATCATCAATCATCAAGAAAATATACCATTTACCTCCCAAAGATGGTTGACGAGTTGGCCCCATTAAATCCATGTGTAAAAGTTCCAAAGGCCGTTTTGTACCAACGTGGTTCAAGTTCTTGTGTGCAGTCCTGGACTGTTTTCCCTTTTGGCAACCACCACACACTATGTTTTGTTTAAATAAAAGTTTTGGAACCCCCTTGACCACGTCCTTGTTTGAAATTCTAGCAAGTTCCTTAAAATTTATGTGACATAGCCTTTCATGCCAAATTGTTTCATTAATCAAAGAAACTAGATTACATTATTCTGAAATTTTAATAGGAACAACATAGCAATTGTTTTCAGATCTAACCCCTTTTAAAAAGAAGACATGGTCCTTATCAGTTACAACACATTCAACAGATGAAAAGTTAACTGAAAAACCATTGTCGCAAAGTTGACTTATGCTTATGAGGTTAGTCTTAAGACCATCAACAAATAACACATTATTTAGAACCGGGCCATCTGGAATAGCTACTGTTCCTTTTCCAACAATTTTGGAAGATCGACCGTCTCCGAAAACAACGAGTCCTCCGGAGATTTTCTCAAGATTTTGAAAACTATTTTTGTCACCGGTCATGTGACGGGAACACCCGCTATCCAGATACCAAGACGAACTATCATATGCATGCAAGGAAACATTGGTAACAAGACAAGGGAAGATTTCACCTTTGCGCACCCAAACCTTTTTGGAATGCGTCGGTAATGGTCGTGAAGTTATATGCCTCGGTGGAAGCGTCTTGTTAAAACGATTGCTGCTCCTTGATGAAGTCGTCTTGCGCGGTAAACTACCAAGGTTCTTTTCCTTCAATTGATTTGCAATTGATTTCCGAGGAATCACCTTTGTGGTAGTCATTGCAAGAGGTGTTTGAGGTGAGCGTTTGACTCCCGTCTTGCAATATCTTCTTATGTGCCCTGAAACACCACAACGAAAACATACCTTAGATCTTGACGATCCCAAAGAGGATGAAGTAGGTTTGTTGTCGTTGTTTGTCTTGAATTCCGGTGTCGGAGGAGGAGATACCGACTGAGGCACAAAAACTGTCCCACTCGAACTTGGACTGTTTCCAGTTTGAGTGTACCCGAGGCCGAACCGATTTGTTTGACCAAGACCAAGAAGCCTATCCAACTTACTCCTTCCTGAAGAGAATCGCTGCAAGTCATCCTTGAGTTGGAAAATGGTCTTTGTCATTTCCAGGTTATCCTGTCGAGCCTCGTTGTAGAGCTTTGAGAAGTGATCCGCTTTATCCACCAGATTTGTATGTTCCTTCTCAAAAAGCTCATTGGACTCTTGAAGGGAAACATTTACTTTTATCAGATTTTCACTTTCCACTTCGAGAGCGTTTGAGAGAGAAGTTGCCCTTTTTGCTTCTTCTTCGAGATCATGCAATCTCCCTCTCAAACTCTTGTTTTGCTTAGCAACTTTCTTTGAATCCCTCAAAAGTCTGTGGTAGGCTAGAGCAAAATCTTCACCTTCCGAATCATCCGATTCGTTGTCCGTTGCAATCTTTTCAACAGTGGAGTTGGACAATGACTCGGACGTACTTGCCATAAAGCACATGAAAGGTGAAGATGTGGACGCGTGGAATGTTGTGGTGCTCTTTTCTTCATTACTTGAAGACGACTCATTTGACGTTGAGTTGTCATCCCAAGTGACGACTTGCATCGCCTTCTTCTTTGCCGGATACTTGTTGGGACACTCCGTTGCAATGTGGCCGTAGCCTCGACATTTGAAGCATTGTAGTTGTCCCTCTGAACTTTTCTTATCCTTTGAGAAGTTCTCTTGCTTTCTTGACTTGTAACTTGAAGTACCCTTGCCTTTGTTCGACTTTCCGAAGGATGGAGATTTACTTGAATTACCCCTTCGAAAGTTGCGGCGAAACTTCCTTGTCAAGAGAGCGAGCTGCTTCTCAAATTCCTCCATAGAAAGGTTTTCGTCATTGTCTGAGGAGGATGTATCCGCGTCTTCTTCCTTAGTTGTTTTCAACGCATAACCTGAAGACTTAGAAGATGATGCTTTTCCAGAAGAATTGTTAGTAGTAAATGTCATTTCATATGTTTGTAATGAACCAACTAATTCTTCTACACGCATTTCGTCCGGGTGTTTAATAGTTTCAATGGCTGTAACCTTTGGGCGAAATCGTTCAGGAAGAGTTCTTAAGATCTTTCTTACAACCTTAAATTCTGGAATCTTCTCTCCCAGGTTAGCACATGAGTTTACGATGTCTTGCAATCGTGTATAGTAGTCCGTGAAAGATTCATTTTCTGCCATCAAGATAGAGTCAAACTTGCTCGTAAGCATTTGCAGTTTCTGAATCTTCACGAGGTTAGTTCCCTCATGTGTAACCTGAAGAACATCCCAGATTTTTTTCGCAGCCTCACATGCCGAGACGCGAGAGAATTCAGTTTGAGATAAGGCATTAAAAATAGCATTAATTCCCTTGCCATTGTAAGAAGATGAATCTAACTCTTCCTTGGTCCATTTCGACCTAGGTTTTAAGGTGTAGTGTACTGGTTTTTCCCTTGCGACTTTCCGATGAATCCACTGTGTAGAACACCTAGTGTTGGTGTGTCTGGCCCATGGTGCATCGAAGGGGTGCCACAGATGGGCCTTGTGAGACTTTGGTAGCGGATTTTGCCTTCGGCTGCATTTTCCAAATTTTAGAAAAGGTTTTAGGCTAATCTGAGGTTGGATTTGGATTCAGCGCGGAAAAACGCTTGAAAACGACTATTTGCTTGTTAACTTTGGAGTCCGGATGACCAAATGCGGGCTTCCGGAAGTTTTCGGGAATTGTTGGTGCATGGGGGTGGTCCGTGGACCGGCCTGAGCCACGTGGCGGCCTATCATTGGCCGGCTCATGCAGCTCGGTCCACGGGGAGGCGCGGCGGTGCATGGACCGCGGGCGCGGGACGCATGGCGTGCCCGGATAGGTCGGCGCACACGGCACGGCTCAGCGAACCTGCGGGGTTGCGGTGGACCGGGCGTATGACACGTGGCGGCGTGGGATTCGCTGGCTCACGTGGTCTCGGTCCCCGGAGTGCGCAGAGGGGCGCCTCGGGACGGCGCGCGCGCACTGTGGCGCCAGGTGGGCTGTCGGCCGCACTCGAGTGCGACGCGTGTCGGCACGCGATAGGCGGGCCGTACCTACCCCCGCTGACCGCGGGGGGACGCGTGGCGCGCGGCGGTCGCTTTGCACGGCTGTCCCCTGTTGTGGGGCGACATGGCAGCACCAGAGGATTTCGGGCGCGTCGGACAGGAGGCATGCAACCGGTTTCCGGGCGCAGTACGCCCGAAACATGCGCCCGGAAATCCGGATTTTGGTGTTATTGGGCTGGGCCTATAAATAGCCCTCCTTGTTTGTTCTTTTGGCTTTTTGGGCCCCATTTCCGCTGAGCTCCATTCACAAGAGTTTTTTCTCCCTCAGTGCACTACCCATTGGAGAAGTTTGAGGATTTTTGGAGGCACGCTTCCCAAGGTTCACCATTTTACGGTGCGGCGCGACGCTTGTTCTCCGGCGATCCTCTTCGCCCCTTCTCAGTGTTTGGACTCCTTCGACCCACCCCGACCTCGGAATTCGCCGATTCTTGCGCTGTTGGACTCTCGACAGGTAGGGCTTCAACTCCTGTGTTTTGTGGTTCCTCGATTTCCGTGCTGATCTTGGAGTTTTCTTAGTACCCATTTGACCCTTTTTCTTCGCGGACTTTTGGGACAGCACCGCGGTGTTCTTGCCATATCTTTCCGCTCAGGTGTCGGAACGAGGCGATTCAAAAGGCAATTTTCATCTACGTTTCGCAAGGAGTCTCCTGGATTTTTCTCAGATTTTTCTGGATTTTACCCGTGGGTGAGAATCTTCTTTCTCTGTGGTTCCTTGTTACAGGAATTTGGTACAGT
This sequence comes from Tillandsia leiboldiana, assembly GCA_029204045.2. Taxonomy (NCBI): domain Eukaryota; kingdom Viridiplantae; phylum Streptophyta; class Magnoliopsida; order Poales; family Bromeliaceae; genus Tillandsia; species Tillandsia leiboldiana. The sequence continues at coordinate 12,723 of JAQNDB010001735.1, read as the reverse complement.
TTGGATTCGGGGTGTACCCCTTGCCGGATTTTTATCTCAGCGTAGGAAACTCCAATTTGGGCGTGCAGGTACTCGTTTCGACAGGCTCGTCGCAAGGATCGCGATAGTATTTTTCTTGGATTTTTTTGGGCATTATTCGCAGGTAAAAATTGGTGAATTCTGGACTGCGGATTTAGGGGACAGATTTTGGAATAGGGGATGAATCGCTTATGTATTTTTCCTTTGGGGTATTTTCTACAGATTGGTGGTGTGTTTGGACTGATCTTGGACTTCGCCTTCGGGAATTTGGAGTAGCGCTTGAGGTGGGTGATGTTGTGAACCTCCTACTTGTGAATGTCACTAGGCCTATTAGAATGCCTTGATCATATATTGTTAATTGCGAATGTATCTAGCATGCTTGTATGAGATTAAGGTTCCTTTGTCAATACTTGCATTGTTAGCAGGCTACAAATTAGTAAGTGGTGTTTCCATGTTTAGATATGCAATTTAATTAGATGAAAAGAATACTAAAGCCATCTCCTGTCATGTGTTAAGGGAAGGTTTGGGCATGTGGTTAGAATGCATGTTGTAAAAGGGGTACTTGCTAGTTAATTGTGCATCTAAATTGTATCATGTATCGTATATCATGCCACGTGTACATCGGAGGGTCCAAACATTTAATGTTGCATATGTTAGAATAATTAAAAGGGGTTTATCAAGTAAAGGACTTTGCATGCTTCAATGGTCATCTAGCTAGGCCACCTTTTTCTGCTACACATATATGCTGGAATTAACTTAGGAGAAACCATGCTTTCTATTCATTCTCCTGTAGTCTAGTTGTAGAGGATTGTGTAGTTCAGATGTTCAGAGTTGGGACAGTCGGGGATGGATGGTTGGGCGTTGCGGCAACCGCGGACTGTGGGCGGTTGACCGGCTTACTAGTATTATTATTATTGCATCAGATTGGAGGTGAGGGATCGGGCTTCTTTAGTGGATGGTCTTACCCACTCGTTTAGAGTCTTGATCCAGTCCTGCTACATCAGATACTTATGGTTACATATTTTTACTCGTGTGGGTCGCTCCCCTCGAGTGCCACTCCGGAGTAGGCTTAGGGCCGAGCCGTGTGCCGGTCGATTGGATACTTTGAGGATCGTGCCGTGTGCCGATCAGATACTGGGTTCTCGAGTTGACAGTACAACAGGCAGTACCAGTGTTGACTGGTGTATTGATTGGGTTTGGTTGGCCAGGTTTTGACATACTGATGCATACTTCTAGCGATTTTGACAGCTAGGCATTTTAGAGGCATACTAGGGGTAGCTTTATCATCAGTAGACTTACCTTTAGCATACTACCTTTATTTCATTTTCGCCTCTAGTAGTCCTAGTGGGTATTTCTGAGTTTGAGGTCTACCCACTAGGGGAGGCTACTGTTTTTATAGTAGTTCTCACCCCCACTGTTTTCTCTGTTCTTTTCCCCTTTGTTTTGTAGAGTCTTCTGCGGGAGTCGCGGGACCCTCTTCCCTGGATCGAGGTAAGAGGATCGCTGATTAGATAGCTGCTGCCCCGAGTTGGAGTTTTGTAGTTTTGATGTATCCCCAGTACACTCAGACGGTTGTATTTTCCTTTTATTTTGGGTCTGCCTGCGGCCAGCTGGTTGTATATATTTCGTGAGCTGGGAGAGACACTTGTATATTTTTGAGAGCTTACTGTACTTTCATTTCCAGCATTTGTCTGAGTTGTATTAGTTTTAGTTTAGCTCTGTTTTATGCTCCTTTATTACTTGTCTTATATCTGAGCAGGTTATCAGCGCTTCGTGTACACGGAAAATTCCGTATGCACGGCGGATCTGTGGACGGGCCCGGGTTCTGGTTTACACCCGGGGCATGACAGATTAAGTTGGTATCAGAGCTTAGGGATAGGTCAGTTGGGACTTAGGAAACCCTAGGCTTTTGGCAGACCCTAGGAAGGCAGAGCGTGAGTGACGTGATATTGTGCGAAAGTCGGTAATTGGTTGTTAACTCTTCCTGTGAGTGGAGAGGGATTGACATAGCCTATTTCTGGGGGACTATTATGTTGGCTGCAGACAACATAAGGTTACAGAAATAGGGGAATGTCCATGACTTTCGCTTGATTGGGTCGAGAGTGGTTTTGTTTACTGACCCGTGGTTTCTTGCGTGACAGGATGCCTCCTAGGCGGCAGATCCCTGCCCGGGGTACTCCTATACCCCCGGAGGAGCCGGAGCAGTCTGGGCCTTCTGAGTTGAGTGAGCTGAGGGCCATGGTGGCCCAGTTGGCGGAGAGCCACCGCCGGCAGGAGCAGAGGTTCGAGCAGTTGCTTACGCAGGTTGGGGCCCCTCCCCCTACTACTGTAGAGGCCCCTGTACCACCAGTTGTACCGCCGGCTATTCCATTAGTCCCTACGGCACCATCGTCGAGCAGTGGGGCTCAGGGAGTGTTCAGGCCGTTGACCCCAGCGGAGGAGGAGGAGTTTGCTGACAAACTCGCCAAGTTCTGTAAGCGAGGACCACCTAGGTTCTCTGGGAGGAGCACTCACCCATCGGAGATAGGATCATGGCTGGCAGCAATGGAGAAGTTGTTCAGAGACTTCTTCATTGACCACAGGTTCAGAGTGCATATGGCTGTACATTGCTTAGAGGGGGATGCAGATGCTTGGTGGCGTCAGGTCGAGCCCTTAGAGTTTCAGATCACCCGACAGCTACCCTAGTCGGAGTTCAGACGGTTGATCCTTGACACTTATTTCTCCACGAGCGTGAAGAAAAAGCTTGAGGATGATTTGAAGAATCTCCAGCAGGGGGACAGGACGGTATGGGATTATTATCAGGAGTTTACGCAGTTGCTCAACTGCGTACCCTTTGTTGCCAGGGATGGGCTGCACCAGGTGGAGCTGTTTGAGACAGGTTTGCGCCCCGAGATCTATACCTTGGTACACGCCCAGAGGCTTCAGACTTTATCAGAGGCAGTGGATCATGCACAGTGGGTCGAGAGGGGAGATCACGTCGTCGCTAGACGTGGGGGCTTGGCCGCTCAGAGTTCTGAGAGGAAGCGGCCAATGCTAGACGAGGGGGGACAGGCCAGTTCATGGAGGCCGCCCCGACCACCACCGCCGCAGTTTACGGGCCGTGGGCGTTCGGAGCGGCGAGGGTCTGGTGGATCCCAGAGACCCCCACAGCAGCAGCAGCAGCAGCAGCCCCAGCGACAGCAGCAGCATTCGCAGCAGCAGAGGTCGCAGTCGCGACAGCAGGGGTCACAGCGACAGCCACAGCGGCAGCAGCAGCAGCAGTCTCGGAGACCACAGCAGCAGTCCCGACAGTCCCAGTCGTCTGAGAGATGTGTCTTCTGTGGTGGGCCGCACTTTCCTAGCACTTGTGATCAGCGGTGGGGACGATGTTATATCTGTGGACAGTCTGGTCACATGCGAGCCACTTGCCCTTTTGCAGCGTCGACAGCTCCTTCCTCGGCATCAGCCCCTTCGGTGCCCCAGCAGCGGCCTTATGCTCCAGCGAGCAGGGCTCCTTCCTCCCACCCTGCAGATTACCGACCACCAGCTCAGAGCGGGCGAGTCTACGCCGCCCAGGTAGGGGACTCCGCGGCAGCCGACCACGTGGTGGCAGGTATCACTTTACTTCTTGGTACTAGAGCTCGCACTTTATTTGATACCGGTGCATCATATTCTTTTATCAGTAGAGTATTTGCATCATCTCATGGACTAGTGTTAGGTCGGTTGCCACATGCAGTAGAGGTACAGATTCCTGATCATACATTGCATGTAGAGGAGTGTTGTTGGTCTTGCCCTGTTCAGATTGAGTCCTGGATCTTGCCAGCGGACCTTATGGTCCTTAGTGAGCTGCGAGATTACGACATAGTACTGGGGATGGATTGGCTGGCTCGCTATTTCGCGACGATTGATTGCGCCGCGAGGACTGTTACCTTTAGCGAGCCAGGCTAGGAGGTGTTCGTTTACAGGGGGTGCCAGAGTGCTTTCTTTGCCTCTGTGGTTTCGACCTCTCGTGCGAGGCAGATGATGCGCAGTGGATGCGTGGCCTTTTTGGCATCGGTGGTTAAGGAGCCTACGGCGGCACCGGGACTCACGGATATCCCTATTGTCCATGAGTACCCGGATGTTTTTCCTCCGGAGCTAGTTCATATGCCGCCGGATAGGGAGGTTGAGTTTTTGATTGACGTAGTTCCAGGAACTGCGCCAATCTCTAAGGCTCCTTACCGAATGGCACCGGCCGAGCTGCGGGAGTTAGAGGCGCAACTCCAGAATTTAATGGACAAGGGTTTTGTGAGGCCGAGTGTATCACCTTGGGGAGCGCCGGTGCTATTTGTGAAGAAGAAGGATGGTTCACTTCGACTGTGTGTGGATTATCGGGAGCTGAATAAAGTGACCATCAAGAACAAGTACCCTTTGCCGCGCATTGATGACTTATTCGACCAGCTGCAAGGGTCTTGTGTCTTCTCCAAGATTGATTTACAGTCTGGTTACCACCAATTGAAGGTGAAGGCCGAGGACATCCCGAAGACGGCATTCAGAACGCGGTACGGGCATTATGAGTTCACCGTCATGCCTTTTGGATTGACAAATGCCCCTGCTGCTTTTATGGATTTAATGAACCGGATTTTTCGACCATATCTGGATCGGTTCGTAGTTGTCTTTATTGATGACATCCTAGTTTATTCCCGAAGCGATGTGGAGCACGAGGAGCATCTGAGGATTGTGCTACAACTTCTGAGAGAGAGAAAGTTGTATGCCAAGTTATCTAAGTGTGATTTCTGGCTTCGGGAGGTTGTCTTTTTGGGCCACGTGATTTCAGCCGCTGGAGTGGCAGTAGACCCGGCGAAGATCGAGGCAGTCCGGGATTGGCCCCGACCGATGACGGTATCCGAGGTCCGCAGTTTTATGGGCTTAGCGGGATATTACCGTCGGTTTGTGGAAGGTTTTGCGAAACTTTCCACACCCCTCACTCGTTTGACGCGAAAAGGGATTAAGTTTATTTGGAGTGAGGATTGCCAGAGGAGCTTTGAGGAATTAAAGATCAGGTTGATGTCGGCTCCTATCCTTTCCCTCCCTGTTATGGGGAAAGGATACGTGATTTATAGTGATGCATCGCACAGTGGACTTGGTTGCGTGCTGATGGCAGGATGGTAGGGTAATCGCTTACGCCTCTCGGCAACTGAAAGATTATGAAAAGAATTACCCTACCCATGATTTGGAGCTAGCTGCAGTGATTTTTGCACTAAAGTTGTGGCGCCACTACCTGTATGGGGAACACTGCGAGATTTACACCGACCACAAGAGCTTGAAATACCTGTTCACACAGAAGGAGCTCAACTTGAGGCAGCGTAGATGGTTGGAATTGTTGAAAGATTATGATGTAGACATTTTATACCACCCTGGCAAGGCCAACGTGGTTACTGATGCCCTAAGCAGGAGAGCAGTACAGAGTTTATCTTTGATGATCACCGATCAGGCGCCATTACTTGAGCAGATGAGGCAGTTAGAGCTCGAGGTTGTGTCCCCTGGGGTCTCTGCTAGGCTTATGTCTCTAGTTGTGCAGCCCACTCTGTTGGACAGGATTCGGGAGAGACAGAGTGAGGACCCCCACCTGGTGAGGATTCGAGAGCAGATGCAGACTGGTTTGATAGGGGACTTTTCAGTTGATGCTGCGGGAGTACTCCGGTACAGGGACCGAGCTTGCGTGCCTATGGATGCAGAGATTCGAGAGCAGATCTTGAGGGAGGCCCACTATACACCTTATACCATCCACCCTGGTGGGACTAAGATGTATAGGAATCTGAAGGCACAGTTTTGGTGGAATGGGATGAAAAGAGACATTGGGAGATTTGTAGCGCACTGTTTAACTTGTCAGCAAGTAAAGGCTGAGCATCGTGTACCTGCTGGCAAGTTGCAGAGTCTCCCAATCCCTGAATGGAAATGGGAACATGTTACGATGGATTTTGTCACTGGGTTGCCGAGAGCACAGACGGGAGCGGATGCTATCTGGGTAGTCGTGGACAGGCTTACCAAATCCGCTCACTTTTTACCGGTTCAGATGACTTGGCCGATGGAGGGACTGGCGCAGGTGTACTTGGCTGAGGTGGTTAGATTGCACGGGGTACCCGTTTCCATCGTATCAGATAGAGACCCGAGGTTTGTCTCGCATTTCTGGAGGAGTTTACAGACAGCCTTGGGGACGCAGCTCCGATTTAGTACAGCATTCCACCCACAGACCGATGGACAGTCAGAGCGCACTATTCAGACCCTCGAGGATATGTTGAGGGCATGCATTCTGGACTTTGGAGGAGGATGGTACCGACACTTGGGATTAGTTGAGTTTGCGTACAACAACAGCTATCAAGCGAGCATTCAGATGGCTCCGTTTGAAGCGTTGTATGGACGCAAGTGTCGGTCACCCCTTTATTGGGAGTGACGTGGGTGAGAAGAAGACTTTGGGTCCTGATCTACTATTAGAGGCAGAGGAAAAGGTCAGATTGGTACGACGACATCTCGAGACCGCCCAGAGTCGACAGAGGAGTTATGCTGATACTCGACGGCGAGACTTAGAGTTTCAGGTGGGTGACCATGTTTTTCTGAAAGTCTCTCCTTCGAAGGGGATTCGGAGATTTGGCATTCGTGGGAAACTGAGCCCTCGTTATATTGGACCTTTTGAGGTGTTGGAGCGCTTAGGGCCAGTTGCCTACAGGCTTGCGCTTCCTCCCAGGCTTTCAGGTGTTCACAATGTGTTTCATGTATCGACGCTGAGAAGGTATGTTCATGACCCGTCCCATGTCATCGATTTCACCCCATTGGAGGTTGCTGAGGACCTGAGCTATGTTGAGCGGCCGTTGAGGATCTTGGACCGCGAGGTTAGGGAGTTGCGCAGTCGAGCCATCCCTTATGTGAAGATCCTCTGGAGCAGTCATGATGAGCGCGAGGCTACCTGGGAGTTGGAGTCAGCAATGATGGACGCTTACCCCTACCTGTTCGAGGCCCCTGCTTGAGGTATGATTTTTGTTTCGAGGACGAAACTTTTTCTTGTAGGGAAGGATGTAGTGTACTGGTTTTTCCCTTGCGACTTTCCGATGAATCCACTGTGTAGAACACCTAGTGTTGGTGTGTCTGGCCCATGGTGCATCGAAGGGGTGCCACAGATGGGCCTTGTGAGACTTTGGTAGCGGATTTGGCCTTCGGCTGCATTTGCCAAATTTTAGAAAAGGTTTTGGGCTAATCTGAGGTGGATTGGATTCAGCGCGGAAAAATGCTTGAAAACGGCTATTTGCTTGTTAACTTTGGAGTCCGGATGACCAAATGCGGGCTTCCGGAAGTTTTCGGGAATTGTTGGTGCATGGGGGAGGTCCGTGGACCGGCCTGAGCCACGTGGCGGCCTATCATTGGCCGGCTCACGCAGCTCGGTCCACGGGGAGGCGCGGCGGTAAATGGACCGCGGGCGCGGGACGCGTGGCGTGCCCGGATAGGTCGGCGCACGCGGCACGGCTCAGCGAACCTGCGGGGTTGCGGTGGACCGGGCGTATGACACGTGGCGGCGTGGGATTCGCTGGCTCACGTGGTCTCGGTCCCCGGAGTGCGCAGAGGGGCGCCTCGGGACGGCGCGCGCGCACTGTGGCGCCAGGTGGGCTGTCGGCCGCACTCGAGTGCGACGCGTGTCGGCACGCGATAGGCGGGCCGTACCTACCCCCGCTGACCGCGGGGGACGCGTGGCGCGCGGCGGTCGCTTTGCACGGTTGTCCCCTGTTGTGGGGCGACGTGGCAGCACCAGAGGATTTCGGGCGCGTCGGACAGGAGGCATGCAAACCGGTTTCCGGGCGCAGTGCGCCCGAAACATGCGCCCGGAAATCCGGATTTTGGTGTTATTGGGCTGGGCCTATAAATAGCCCTCCTTGTTTGTTCTTTTGGCTTTTTGGGCCCCATTTCCGCTGAGCTCCCTTCACAAGAGTTTTTTCCTCCCTCAGTGCACTACCCATTGGAGAAGTTTGAGGATTTTTGGAGGCACGCTTCCCAAGGTTCACCATTTTACGGCGCGGCGCGACGCTTGTTCTCCGGCGATCCTCTTCGCCCCTTCTCAGTGTTTGGACTCCTTCGACCCACCCCGACCTCGGAATTCGCCGATTCTTGCGCTGTTGGACTCTCGACAGGTAGGGCTTCAACTCCTGTGTTTTGTGGTTCCTCGATTTCCGTGCTGATCTTGGAGTTTTCTTAGCACCCATTTGACCCTTTTTCTTCGCGGACTTTTGGGACAGCACCGCGGTGTTCTTGCCATATCTTTCCGCTCAGGCGTCGGAACGAGGCGATTCAAAAGGCAATTTTCATCTACGTTTCGCAAGGAGTCTCCTGGATTTTTCTCAGATTTTTCTGGATTTTACCCGTGGGTGAGAATCTTCTTTCTCTGTGGTTCCTTGTTACAGGAATTTGGTACAGTTTGGATTCGGGGTGTACCCCTTGCCGGATTTTTATCTCAGCATATGAAACTCCAATTTGGGCGTGCAGGTACTCGTTTCGACGGGCTCGTCGCAAGGATCGCGATAGTATTTTTCTTGGATTTTTCTGGGCAGTATTCGCAGGTAAAAATTGGTGAATTCTGGACTGCGGATTTAGGGGACAGATTTTGGAATTGGGGATGAATTGCTTATGTATTTTTCCTTTGGGGTATTTTGTACAGATTGGTGGTGTGTTTGGACTGATCTTGGACTTCGCCTTCGGGAATTTGGAGTAGCGCTTGAGGTGGGTGATGTTGTGAACCTCCTACTTGTGAATGTCACTAGGCCTATTAGAATGCCTTGATCATATATTGTTAATTGCGAATGTATCTAGCATGCTTGTATGAGATTAAGGTTCCTTTGTCAATACTTGCATTGTTAGCAGGCTACAAATAGTAAGTGGTGTTTCCATGTTTAGATATGCAATTTAATTAGATGAAAAGAATACTAAAGCCATCTCCTGTCATGTGTTAAGGGAAGGTTTGGGCATGTGGTTAGAATGCATGTTGTAAAAGGGGTACTTGCTAGTTAATTGTGCATCTAAATTGTATCATGTATCGTATATCATGCCACGTGTACATCGGAGGGTCCAAACATTTAATGTTGCATATGTTAGAATAATTAAAAGGGGTTTATCAAGTAAAGGACTTTGCATGCTTCAATGGTCATCTAGCTAGGCCACCTTTTTCTGCTACACATATATGCTGGAATTAACTTAGGAGAAACCATGCTTTCTATTCATTCTCCTGTAGTCTAGTTGTAGAGGATTGTGTAGTTCAGATGTTCAGAGTTGGGACAGTCGGGGATGGATGGTTGGGTGTTGCGGCAACCGCGGACTGTGGGCGGTTGACCGGCTTACTAGTATTATATTATTGCATCAGATTGGAGGTGAGGGATCGGGCTTCTTTAGTGGATGGTCTTACCCACTCGTTTAGAGTCTTGATCCAGTCCTGCTACATCAGATACTTATGGTTACATATTTTTACTCGTGTGGGTCGCTCCCCTCGAGTGCCACTCCGGAGTAGGCTTAGGGCCGAGCCGTGTGCCGGTCGATTGGATACTTTGAGGATCGTGCCGTGTGCCGATCAGATACTGGGTTCTCGAGTTGACAGTACAGCAGGCAGTACCAGTGTGGACTGGTGTATTGATTGGGTTTGGTTGGCCAGGTTTTGACATACTGATGCATACTTCTAGCGATTTTGACAGCTAGGCATTTTAGAGGCATACTAGGGGTAGCTTTATCATCAGTAGACTTACCTTTAGCATACTACCTTTATTTCATTTTCGCCTCTAGTAGTCCTAGTGGGTATTTCTGAGTTTGAGGTCTACCCACTAGGGGAGGCTACTGTTTTTATAGTAGTTCTCACCCCCACTGTTTTCTCTTTTCTTTTCCCCTTTGTTTTGTAGAGTCTTCTGCGGGAGTCGCGGGACCCTCTTCCCTGGATCGAGGTAAGAGGACCGCTGATTAGATAGCTGCTGCCCCGAGTTGGAGTTTTGTAGTTTTGATGTATTCCCAGTACACTCAGACGGTTGTATTTTCCTTTTATTTTGGGTCTGGCTGCGGCCAGCTGGTTGTATATATTTCGTGAGCTGGGAGAGACACTTGTATATTTTTGAGAGCTTACTGTACTTTCATTTCTAGCATTTGTCTGAGTTGTATTAGTTTTAGTTTAGCTCTGTTTTATGCTCCTTTATTACTTGTTTTATATCTGAGCAGGTTATCAGCGCTTCGTGTACACGGAAAATTCCGTATGCACGGCGGATCTGTGGACGGGCCCGGGTTCTGGTTTACACCGGGGCGTGACATCATATGTTTGTAATGAACCAACTAATTCTTCTACACGGATTTCGTCCGGGTGTTTAATAGTTTCATGGCCGTAACCTTGGAACGAAATCTTTCAGGAAGAGTTCATAAGATCTTTCTTACAATTTTAAATTCTGGAATCTTCTCTCCAAGTTAGCACATGTGTTTACGATGTCTTGCAATCGTGTATAGTATCTGTGAATGATTCATTTTCTGCCATGAAAATAGAGTCAAATCTGCTCGTAAGCATTTGCAGCTTTGAATCTTCGCAAGGTTAGTTCCCTCATGTGTAACTTGAAGAGCATCCAGATTTCTTTCGCAGTCTCACATGCCGAGACGTGAGAGAATTCTGTTTGTGAAAGGCATTAAATAAAGCGTTAATTCCTTTGCTATTGTAAGAAGATAAGTCTATCTCTTCCTTGGTCCATTTTGACCTAGGTTTGATGGTGAGAACATCAACAATAATTTCAGTTGGATTAACCATCCTAACTCAATTGATTGCAGCACCCGTTCGTCGATGGAAATAAGAAATGCTTTCATCCGTACTTTCCAGTACGCATATTTGTTCCATCGAAGAACGGAGGTCTGTTGATGTTTCCACCTTCAGCCATTGTTTACACACCTATTCCCGCTCTGATACCACTTGTTGGGTAAGTATAATATGGATCTAAATAGGGAAAAAACACCTAGAGGGGGGTGAATAGGTGTAAACGTTTAAACACTCAAAAATCGTTGCGCAATAAAACCCAATGCGGAAATAAAAAATAACACGCAAGATTTTTACGTGGAAAACTCCAAACCGAAGTAAAAAACCACGGCACCGATAACACGGTGAAATCCACTAGAATTATAACACGTACAAAGGTGATATACTGTACTCACAGACGACTCAACCTTTTTCCATACGCTCCTAGTTGATCTTCTCCGCTCGCTGCGCAACGCTTCTCGAATCCACGATCTGCGTCCAACGCCGAATCCACGACGTCTGACCGAATCCACGGTCTTCACCCAGTGGCACGTCTCGAATCCACGAACGTACCTCGCTCCGAATCCACGAGAGCGGTAGCACCTTGAATCCACAAGGCCACGCGAGTCCACGCGCTGATTTTGGGGAAATCGTTGTTTTTTGGGTGGTGATGATCCGCCGAATACTTAGATTAGAAATAGATCAGAAATACCATCTAAGTATTCATTGATTTGATTCTACTCAAAATCTGAGTATGAAAACCTAGAATCAAATCAATCAATATAGATGAAGAAACATAGGATTAAATCTATTGATTTCCTTTCTTCTCTATAGGTGGATTTTTCTATTTTTGACCGTATTTGGATTACCCTAAAAAATGAATCGTAGGGTCTATTTATAGGTTAGAAACCGTTGGAAGAAGATAAGCATCAAAAACTAACCATTCTGGAATTTTACAGGACGACAGTCCAGACTGGAATGGGCGGTCCGGACTGTCTCGGCGAACAGACTTTTTCCAGAAAAGACGACATTCGGGGTCCGGACTGCAATCCACGTCCGGATTGTTCATGCAATTTCAACCAATTTCACGTTCGGGTCCGGACTGAATTTACCAGGGTCCGACTGAAACAGCGCATGAACAAACCTATATTCGGGGTCCGGACTGTAATGCCCGGTCCGGACTCTGAACATGTACAATGTCCAGTTTTTGATTTTATGCAATTAAAAATTCATCCAAGTGTTTCTACACTATAAAAAGTATTCGGATCACCAAAAGCATTTAGTTAAACGTACCTGATCCTTTTGAATTCTTCTTTCTTGAGATTGAGGTATATGATCCAAGCTTCTAACTTCAATCTTCAGACTAAACAATTTCACGAAATACGCCAACTCAAATTTCGTAACAGCAGTTTGAGTCACAAGGGATCGACTGACCGAAGTCGACTCTTTTCCCACCATCCGTACGACGTGGACTAGAGACACTCAGCGGGTGTCGAACCTTTGGCAAAGTTTACAACGAGCTCTAGAGACTAAACCACACTTCAGCACGGCGTTTCACCCCCAGACCGACGGACAGCCCGAGCGAGTGAACCGGATTTTTGAAGATGTGTTCCGAACCTGCGTACTCGATTTGGGTGATGGATGGTCACTGCTTTCTAGCTTAGAGAGGACCTAAGCTTCGACAGAACACCGGTGCGGGGTCTTAGCACGAGGAGGACCAAAAAAAAGAGATTTGCGCAACCGGGACGATCCCCTATGGAAAGGTGCCTGTGGAGCAGCAACTAGGAAAAGTGAAGCGACTTGGAAACTGGAGTACAAGATGGAGGGAGTGTACCAGTTTTATTCGGTGGACCAGGGTAAGTTTCGCGGACGAAACTTGTTTTAAGAGCGTGATGTTGTGCCTCAGATCCTGGCGTTCCGATGCCTTTGTATACTTCGTTTTAGACGGGATTATTGGG